>PVHY01001538.1:0-61676 GCA_004024945.1 Uropsilus gracilis | reverse complement strand
TAAAATAAAATAAAATAAAGTGATATAACTAAGTGAATGAATATTTTATTTCCCCAATTTTTTAGCATTCAGGATATATATTTTTGAGATAAGGTGGGCTTACTGAGTCCTGAGAAACCAGGCCTTCTAATTATTTACTGCTTCTACTATAGTTCATGAAAACGACTTCATGCTTTTTTAGAACATGGAAATAGTAATAGGAAATTGACATTTCTCTATTGAATATAAAAATAATGGAAAATATCCCATAATGAGGATATAATTGAAATTATAAAATTACATTTTATGAGTAGAAAAATCTCCAGGAAACATATATAGTGTGCATATATATTCTTTTTAAGGACTCATAAGAAATATACAGATAATACAATGAAGAGAAGGATTTAAGCATCCTTGAGTAACATTCTGTCAAATTACAGGATTTTTATTGCAATATTGCACCTCTCTCATATCTACTATGGACTTTTTTACAAACTAAGTGTTTATACTCACTTGTGTGTAACTATAAAAGCAATTCATCTTTTTAAAAGAACAATATAATTCTATATACTAGTCATATGAACAAAGTTTGTAACAGTATAATATCCTTATGTATTAATACAGCACATTGACAATATAAAGAATTCAAAATATATAAAGAATTTAAAATATATAAAGAATTCAACATTCCAAACTTCTGTTAGAAATGCAATATGTTGTTCTGCAGTTACTAGAACAGACACAGAGATAATAATAGAATATCCAAGCAAATGCCATATGGCCACTGGAAGTGAAACAAGCACTAATGTACTAGATGAAACAAGATAACAGATTTTGAAAGCACAAACTGAAATAGTATGGATTATGCAGGAATTGCTTCAGTTAGTCCTATTATCTAAATGAATCTGTAAATATGCAAACTTAGCAGAATCTCAGCTATATGTGGGTTAATTGCAATATGTTTGTTAAGATAAAAGCATTCATCAAACCAATTTTCACTTGCAAACTTGAAAAATATATTCACCCAATTTTAAATTGCTATCTAAATATATAGTTGCTATTAATGGCAGCAATTATAATAATAGACTGTATGTGCCTTGCAATACCTATTGAGTGAGTGTTCTTAACTACGGTGGAATAATTATAACATGAGGTACTTTCTAAACATCGATTAAAAAAAACAAAAATGTGTAGGGCAGATTGCTCTTAGGTTTAATATTCTCTGTTCTACCAATGAATGTCTTTAACTATTAAAAAAAGACAAGGATGCTGGTTTTCCTCAAAAGAAAATAAATCTATATTTAAAGTTATGTGCAATTTTTAATTTTTCAAATTTCTTTGCTTTGATATATGAATATTTATAAATTGTTATCACATTTCAGCTTAGAAACTTAATATGTCCTATTGAATGGATTTTGATGGTTTTGTTTGCCTTACTCAAAGATTAAATAATTTTAATGACATTTCTTCTACTTTCATGCTTATTTCACATTGGCACATACTACAAACAATGTCATCATCACCTTATGAATAAGAAACACCTTAATTCTGTCATGTTTGAAGATTACCTTGAAGCTGTGAGAAAGAATACAGAATAATCATCCATCAACTTTACCCACATTCTTCCAATTATAATGTTTTGTTGATTAGTACAATGTCAGCCCCCAGGAATATAATATTGCTATAATCCCCCTGTCTCAATCAGCTTTTACCAGTTTCATATACTTGCATAGCCCCCTATGTCCTACTCATTTACCTCCCTGGCAACAACTACTATGAATACCATCTCTCAAACTTTGTTATTCCAAGAAAGTTATGTAAATAACTTTTGGAGGTTGGCAATTTTCATTTACCATAATGTTTTTGAAGTCCTTATAAATTGTTGTATTAATAGTTCATTTTGTTTGCTGAATGGTGTTTCATTGTATGTATAGACCTCCATTTCGTAAGCATTTTTCAATTGAAAAACATCTGTGTTGCTTGCAGTTTGGGGCAACTGCAAATAAAACATGCAAATATTTGAGTACAGGATTTAGTGGCATAGTAGATTCTAGCTATCAGGGATAAATATACAAAAATGAAATTGCTTGACCATATGATAAATCAATGTTTAATTTCATAAGGAAATGTCACACACTTTGTAACAACAGTTGTGTCATTTTACATGACCAGGAGCAAAGTGACCCAGTTTCTCCTTTTCCTGCCTAGCATTGCTATCAACACTATTCTTCCTATTCTAATAGGAGTGACAGCTCATTTGGTTTTTATTTTGCATTCCCCCTAAGGACTAGTGATGTTGAACAACTCTTTACACATGCTATCCTGAGTGAAATGTCTCTACACAACTTTTATTTTCTAATTGATGTTTTTATCCTTGAGATTCAAGAGTACTTTGCATTTTCTAGATAATGCATATTTGTCTAGTAGGTAATTAGCAAACATTTTGTCCTAGTCTGTAGCTCCTCTTCACACTAAAATTATATTAGTCTAGTAAATTTCAGTTTATCTTTCCTTCCCTGGTGGTGTAAGACCTCTTTGCTTCATCCTAAAACCATAGACTTACTTCTGCAATCTAATTTTTAAAAGTTTATAGCAGTATTGCAAGTATTAATGCCAAATATCTCTCATTACTAATTTTTTTTGTACATTGCATAATTTTCACATCTCTTAATTTTGCTCCTTGTATAATTTTTGCATCTAGTTATTGAAATGTTTGTCACAATCACCACTATTGCTATTTTGACTAGTATGAAATTGAATCAGCAAAATTTCTTATATTTTGTTTCACTTGCCAAGTAACATATAGTTATATGCTTTGTAATTTACAAATTTCTGATTATCTACCATTTCATTTGACTGATTAGTTATTTGGAATTATGTCATTTAATATTCAAAGTGTTTAAAAACAAATTTTCTCTCTTTTTTTCTGTTATCAACTTCTTGTTTAGTTCTATTAAGGTCAAAGAATATCCTGTTATATTTAAGTTATTTTAAATTTTCTTAATTTTCTTTTTTTTTGGCCTAGGAATCATCTATAGTCCATAATAGTCTATGGACTTACTAAAATCATCTGAATCATCTGTATTTGACCATTGCTAGATGAAGTGGCCTCTCTTTATATGAACTGAATCCTGCTGTTTGGTTTTTGATTGTATTTTTTGGTTATTTTGTATTATCTTGATTTTAATCAAGTGGTAGAAGTCACAAAATCTCTGCATGTAGACTTGAGCTTTCTCCTTTCACATATATCACTGTTTGTGTCATATTATATGAGACATTACTGTCTGACACATATACTGTTTGTTATTATCAGCTATCTCTGTCTCTATGATTCTTGCCCATCTATGATTCTAAGTCCATGATTTTATCTGCTATGACCACTTTAAACTTTTCAATTCTTTCAATTTTCATGTATCCCTGGACTCAAAGTGAGTTTCTCCCAGATAGCATTTATGGGATCTTATTTCTTCAATTCTGCTGTGAGTCTCTGACAGAGCAGTACAGTCCCTAGCACTTAACCTTTTCCATCCCAGGCATCAGACATATGAGTTAGTAAGTTTTACACCAACCCTCAACCTTCTAGAAAACTGGTGGATGCTGAATAGGACATGGAGGACATGTCCTGCCCATCCCTCTCTGCCAAGACTCTGAGTGGGCAGTGGCTCTGTTTTGTCAGGAATAGGAATTTGGTTGTTACATGGAAAACCATGGAAGGATTCTAATATCAAAACTTGGAAGCCAAGAAGCCATATTGCTGTAGTACATATGTAGTTGTAGTTGTATGTGTAGTTGTATGATTCAGGGGTATGAGTTTCAGAGACGGTCAAGCCAGCATCAGGAGATGGGAGATAGCACAGGAACCACCTCAGTATTGTAAGGAAGGGGAGGACATGATGGTGGCTAAATATTTTCCTTTTTCTGTATTTGACTTACAGGCAGATATTATCCTCTCCTTGAAAAATATTGCAAATGGATTGTTTCACTATTATATGGGACACGGGAAACATGGGAAACAAAAGCCATGAAGAAAAATCAAAGCAAGACAACAACCAAAATGAAGTACCCAACTAGGGGGAGGGGGAGGTGGAACAGGGTGGGAATGGTCAAAGAGGGTGGGGGGGGGAGTGAACCCCGGGGATTACAAAGATGTAAAATTTATATATAAATAAATTATTTAATAAAAAGGAAAAATATTGCAAATGAAACTTGACTTCTTTGTATATTTGCAATCATCAAATAATAAAGAATTCCAATATTTGGCAGATAACTATAAACAAACTGCCCTGGGTCTATGAGTCAAAATACAATATTATTCAATCACTATTGCATTATTTTAGTGTTTTTATTACCATCCAAAAAAGGTAAACAAGACTTTTGCTTAACAGTGATCACAAGTTCAAATGCAAAATACAACACTGTTCAAATAAATGATATTCTGTAGACTAAAGTGGTTTAATTGGATGTTTTTATATTGAGTAAATATTGGCTTATAATACTGAATATGACTTGGGGGTTCAGGTTGACATCTTTTCTGATGTGTGTTATCACACCCATAATAATACCATAACATTTTCATCCTTAAAATACGTAGAATCCCTCACTAGTTCAATGGGCCATCTCCCCTACTTATAATGCCTCCTTCCACACTTTTATTTCACAATCAGATCTCTAGGGTTTGTTTGGGTTGGTTTTGTCTGTTCCTGTGTTTTTTCTTTATGTTCTACCTATAAGTGAAATTACACAGCATCTTTCTCCTTCTGACTGATTACAATTACCATCATCACTTTCAGTTTGACCCTTGTCATTGCAAATGTCTCTATTTCATTTTTTTAATGGAGTAACAGTATTTGCTGGATAGAAACTAAAATAAATAATTTCACAAAGAAAAGAAAATGGATAATTATTTTAACAGAGTTCTGGGAACTACTATAACATATCCCCACTCCCCAAGATATTCCTCTAATGATTAAAAAAAAAAAATTCCACTGTTATCCTGTACATCTTCTAGAAATGGTCCACTATCTCAAGTTTCTCCAAATATATACATGTGAACCAGATTGTCCAAGCTAGAAAGTGTACCTCTGCCCCTCTCTCCATTTCTCTCACCTACCCTTTCTGTGAAATTCTGGTCTACACTCTTTCACAGTGATTTTTCATGCTCATACTGGGATATGTTTCACTAATTGTACAAGTCAGTGACTTCGGTTCCTGCAAGATTGTTAACTGAATGTGCTCATTTCTGTTACGCCTCATTTCTGTTCCAACATGTCCCAAGAGAATCCACAGGTGGACAAAAACATCTTTGTTCAGCTCTTCAAGTGTGTGATGTGGCTTAGATAACAAATTAGTATATTCTTGTGTTCATGGTGCTTTTTCTCTCTGCACACACACACAAACACACACACACACACACACACACCTGTATCTACACACACACACACCACAAACACACACACAATGGAACAGGTTTTGTACCCTCCATCTCCACATTTCACAGCCTTGGAGGATGAGAGCTGCCAGCCACACACATATCACCTGCTCTGTGGGGAGTGGTGCTTGCCTCTGATATCACCCACTGGAGGCTGATGAGGCTGACCAGCTTCTTGCCTTGGCACACCATTCCCCGGGCAAATGCCCCACCTTTCTGGAGATATGTGTACATGATATTTGGTGACCAGGACTCACACTGCTATGTTGAAAGGTCAAAGCTGAAGGAGAGCAGACAATACAGAAATTATAGGAATTGTTTGCTCCTGGAATATATGCAGAGTCTGCAATGAGGTGTGAGGATAACCAACTGTTGTTCCCAACTTTTCTGATATGTTTGTACTTCTTCCTGTTATCTGCCAGTTTTGACTATCAGCTCCTTGTCCTTTAGCTCTAAAATGTACTTCCATATTTGCCTTGCTTCCCTGATGGATGGGTCCTGAATTTCCCCATATCATGTTCTCACAGAAACCTAGACCTCTGTCCCAAAGTGGGATAAGTCCTTGGTGTGTGACTTCTCTTTAATAATTATGCAACTGAATGAATCTTTGTAGAAAGAAAGGCATAGAGTCAGGAATATAGATAAAGAAAAACACTTGGAACTATATGAAAGGAACATGAGTTAAACGGAAGTTCTAAACATTTTAATTAATATGAGAACTTAGCCTAGGTTTTGAAGTGCCATGATATACTAGAAGCACCATCTATTCATGTTATAAAATCCACTTTTATAGAAAGGCAAATATAAAGGAATGCCCTCATTTAACTTTTTTCCTCTTTTCTCTGCACATTTTAATTATAGCAATTTTCTTTAGAAATATATTTTTGGGTCTCGTTACTCTGATCCTCTGTTTTAAAATCATTTCAGCACAACTCTTACTGAATGAATTCTGGCTGCAGATTATCACTAAGATACTTTTTTCAGCTTTATTCATCGCTCAGAAGAATTGAATCCCTACTTTCCTGTAATTTACTCCTTTCACTGTCATCAAACCCCCAGCACCTCCACTTCAGCTCAATTTCTCCTTTGGCCCCGTAAGGCACGGTGCCACAGCTGAGAAACTCAAATGACTAGAAGTCACTTCACCTCAATTAACTGTCATTGGTTTCTCCCGTGTGAAAGCAGAAAGCAAAGGAGGTGTATCAAATACTTAACCCTCAGATACAAAGGGCTGGGTTGGTCCCACCTCACCTGGGAGCTGACAGCCGAGTCACGTGGAGCGCACAGGCAGCAGGGCAACAGAGGTGGATTTGAACTCCCTTCTCCAAATGTCGATGTGCTGTGTGAGTGGCTTAATGGATGCGCCAAAATAAAGGTCGGTTGTTCCTCTGAATATTCAGGCTTTGAACCACGAGTTAGAGCAGTTCTTTCCCATTTCTTTATTAATATTGAAGTGATAATCAGCAAAGTTGGTGACAAGTCACCTTAGGAGTGGAGGGCACTGACACCATAGTCGTCTGTTTCTATGATGCCATCTCCAGCCAACCCGTTTCGCGGATGCATCAGATCATGTGCAGACATATTCTCTCAGTGACAAATCCTGAAACAACAGATCTGTACATTAGGAAAAAAATTAAAATGCAGGCATTTTTCATTTTACCTATCAGCTCCCTAAAGAATTGATAATTGTAAGGTGGGGGAGAATCATTGCTATTTAGAATCCCTATTCAAGTGCTAATAATGAGTTCACAGCGTTGATACACACATTGGAATGAATTTCTAATCTACGTGAGAGAGCAGATTTTTAAAATATATCCAGGGAGATCTGAGTGGAACAGGGTCAAAGGAACAAAATGGTGGCCATTGTGTCTTGTGATCACAGAAATGTATCACTAAATTGTCTTCAAGGCAAATACATTCAGGATAATGAGGAAAGTGGGTCACACTGGTATATAAGCATATCCCAGTAAAATTAATGATAAGTTTAAGTTCCCATATTCATACAAAATGCTGTAAATTTTGTTAGGATATTTCAAGGAAAGTCAATATTCTTAAGAGATCAAAACCTGTCTTTGAATGTCATGTTAATAGTGCTAAACTCTGCAGAACTTTAGAATATATTCCATTTGCACAAAACATATTTAGTGACAGATTATGAAGCAAATCCAGTTTCTAGCCTTCTGAAAAGAAAGGGGGAAACTTGCATGTTACATTTGTATTCCTTGCTGTTTTTAAACATGGCACAACTTTTGACATCAGCATTTTAAATCTGTTATTTATTAGATTCAAGAATGGGCCCTACTGTCTACCTGTCTACCTGCTGTTGGAACTGAATCAGCAGATGGTAAGGAGCTATGCAATTTAAAATAGCCTGAGGAAGCTTCTGGGCAAAGTTTATATATATATATTATGTATAATATATATTATGTATAATATATATTATGTATAATATATATTATATATATATATATTTACTAGCAATATATATACTAGTGATGTTTTATTTTTGAAAATTTCCATTAAAAAGTTAGACAGAGTTGTATTTTGGAGTAAAACAAAATGTTGTGCTAGTGGCACATGCTATTTAGATTTGGACATTCTTCATGATGATAATAGTTATTTTCCAATCAGATGACATTCTGTAGGCGAATATCAGTCTAAACGCTTGCTCCTTCCATTGTTATGAGGTAGACAAAATTTACAAAACCCATAACAATTATGTCACTTCAGGAGAAATATCTTCAGTTTGTGGATTTGGTGTAAAAAAAAAAAAATGAGGGAGTGAACATATATTTATGGGTTCTGACATGCCAGTCACTATTTAATTGCCTTGTTAAAGCAAATCTTGCAGGAACAAATGTGCACACAATTTCATTAAATTGCTTCTTCCTTTTAGTCAACTCTAATTTAAAAAAATCTTATCTGATTTTGAAAGGTCCTGATATGAATTCTATTTTTGGTGTCATTCAAACAAACTTCATTGAGAAATGCTCCAAAGAAAAAATAACATAGCAAACAAAACTGGAAAATTTATTATTTTTTAACAATGTATGACTTTCAGTATATGAAAATATGCCTAAATTTGACAGAAATATAAATATTTGAGAATAAAGGCATAAAACTTTCATCCTCCCTTAACTTGCTTTTATGCTTCAAATTTGCTATTTGAATAGAATAAAAATCTCGGTTTTGAATTTGTTTCTGCTAATTCCTCTTAAAACCTAATATGGCATGTGATAGATTTGATATAGGAAGCTAATAGATATAACAGTGCACTCTTTTCACAGGGCAAGCTATTTTGTGAGATAACAGGTATGTGGTTTACATAGAGCTAGTAGTTATTAGAAATGGGAAATACAAATTAAGAATAAGTTTTCATAAATATGCAAACTAGATGGAATAATACTATAAATAGATCAAGTGCTTAAATTTGAAATTGTGTTTTATTTTTTAAAATATATCCTCCCAGTAAACAAATCAGTAAAAACAGCCGCTCTGGGAGCTACCTCAACTCATGGAATATCTTCATTATGGTTTAATAGATAACTGAACATGGTTTCCTGTCAGTAGTATTATTATATGGAAAAACATCCTATTTTTTCTAGAGTGAAACTTACCTAAAATAATGTTTGGACTCTGTCATGCTAAGTCATTCTGCAGAATAAACCTTGAGAAAACAAACTGTAAGCAATGTTTCCCAGTAAAATGTCCATATGGTCAGCCTACCACAACAATGATTAAATTTGTTGTTAATTTCTACAATGTACTTAGCAAACTACTCTACTAGAAATATTTACTTTGTTTATAGATATCATGCCAATTACTACCTAGGTCATGATTAATGACAATGCTTTATTATATAAAAAAGCTATAAAATCAAAATAACTTTCTACCACTGTAATAGAAATGTTAAATTTTTACTAAAAAATTTGATTATAAAATTAATTCCTAATTTTTATAGGCATCTTGATTTTAGTTTAGTCCCTGTTCAATTCATTAGGCAACCTCTATATAATGATATAAATAACATAAAGGAGTCTAGAGACAATTATTTCAAAATTAATTTTGCTAGAAACAAAAATGAATAAAGATACAATCCCACATACAAAATTCTCAGCTTTTTCCACACACATCATCAAAACCAAAACACAATAGATGTTTATAAAATCCTTGAGGGGCTTCTTTTCCCTCAAGAATTCCAATCTAGAATTCTATCTGTAAACTAACGTTTGGTTGTTATATTCATATTATTATATTGTAATAATATGAACACCTATTTTCTAGGTGTTAGAATGAAATGAAAAAGAACAGCTTAATAGTTGTTAGTGACTCCATCAAGCATCAGAAATGTTGCAAGTAATTTAAGTGCACATTTTAGGGAACTTTCTGATTGTGACTTGATACTTATTATACTGTCATACCTTGAGTCCTTCATGATGGGTGACAGGATTAGACGAATGGACAGGGTGATGGATCTCTTAGTTGTGAGTAGGGTAAATTGTCTCTTCAATGTTTTCACTATAAAGGTGAACTGAAGGAAACCTTGAACAACCACTGCTGACTAAGAGCTACAATTGACCATAATTAACAATAATTTGCTCTGCAAGTCTTCTCTTAGAATTTGCAACTTCAACACACTCCAGTTTTTCTAAATAACTGTCACAGAGCTCTGTCAGTTCAGTTGCTGTGGAAGGGGAGAAGATGCCTTATGCTTCCACTCTTCTATCTTCCCAGAATCCTCTTTTGAAATGTGTCTATATTTTATGAAGTCCTTAGAATGTTTGGTTGTGTAACATTGCCTTCTTGTACAAATATTTTCTCCTATTTTACTTGTCCCTCATCTTTGCTTGTCCCTCAATTTCTAGTAGAATGTTATAAAAGAAACTTTGTTCTTCTGTCTTTGACCAGCGAAAAATGAGTTTGTTCAATATTTGTTTGACTTTCATTAAGACCACTTTGATGGAAAGCCTTTATCTTTGGAATTCTATCACTGAAAAATAAGTTCCCATGGATTTAAAGTATCAGGAATTCTTGGAGTGGACCACAGAAGCAAACCATCTTGTGTTATAGTTGGTCAATATTATTCTTTTTCTGAATGTCTAAGTATTAATAGATTTGCCTTTCAAAACATGAATATATTAAAAGCAGTCATTTTAAGGTACTGGGGTATTGAAAGTCATGGTGTTTGATATTTGTATAAAAGAAATACTCCTTGGACTTGACCACTACAATAAAAATATTTAATTTGAGGATTAAATTGTAATATCTAGACTCCTCACACTACCTAGTGATTGGAGGAAGTGCTTCGCTTACTACTGACTACTATGATTGACCCTTTAAAAAATATTATTTATGTATATATTTCACATTTTTTTTAATTCTCTGGGGTTCACCCCCCCTTGTGTACTTGTTTCTGCTAATATGATTTCCTCTAAGTTCATCCATGCTATTTCAAATTCATCAATTGCATTTGACAAACTATCGACCCACATTGCCAACTAGCCTCTCTACCTAATTACTTAGTAAAGGGGAGACTGGAAGCATGACCTGGAAACTCTGAAATGAAGCCAGGTATTAGGTTAATATTGACAGGGATGAAAACTATCCTAGCACCACACATATTTGAACCTCACTTTCTGTCTTCTTGACCACCCTCCTGAGTCCCTCAGTCAGCTTTCCACAGAGAGCCAGGGAAGAAGAAGGTTGCCACAGGAAGCCAAGGGTTCACTTGGAGAGTTCACCTTGAGATTTCAAATTCCTGGCATTGCTGGAGAAATTTATCAGCGAAACTGTTGGAGGAAGTAACTAAACTGAGAGGTCTTACACACTTCCACCTGTCCCCAGCCCTAAATGAAAAGGAAATACCACAGAGAAGAGCATCACAGGATGTGCAAGAGGGAAAATGTATAAAATCAAAGGAAACAGGCAGCACAGAACTTGGTCTCTGTACTCAGCATTTCCTGTTACACCAGGAACAGGGCTGAGCCTGCTGATCCTCACACTGAATCAATTATGGTGACTCTCTTTCATTATGAGTTTTAGAGTCTAGGGAAATTCTATTTCTCTCTCTGCATTTTCCTCTCCAAAGAGTGGAAAAAAGATGTTGTTTTCTTCAAATTGATTTTAACATCATGCCTTTTCTAACATAAAAAAATAAATCTTTTCCTGAATCCTTGATTCTTATGTTAACTTCTCTTTTGTATTAGGGGAACAAAGGATATTTTAAATGATTTTTTTTGGAAAGCTGATTTATGATCAGAATGATGTTTGGTTCATCCTGGACCTGTGGAGATTGTTTATTTGGCTTGCAATCAACCAGTGACTTCATTTTAAATGAAGACAGTTCCTAGCCCTTCCATCCTTGGAGAACTGACAAAGAGTATGTGCAGCTTCTTGCAAGTCACTATGTTCAAGCTGCCTACCTCTCAACCTGTAGGGGTGGGCAAAGGGATTCACCTGACTGCAAGTAGCTGGCAAGTGCAGAGCTGCTGATTCTGATGTTGCCCTTTTGACTTTAAACATCATTGGTGAGCTCCAGACAGACCTTCAAATGCATGTGAAGATGCAATACTATATGGTGCCAAAATTTCCTATCACTGCAATCTGTTATTTTATCACTAGCCAAGTCATTTATATTTGTCCAATAATGTCAACAAGAATCTGATAGATTTAATCATTGGTTTGAACCCTTAAATTACATACTAAAATGCTATGTATATGAAACAATACTTTCTGGAAAAAGAAATTAAGCAGACAATTAATTTTGAAGTGAATGAAAGCATTTCTAGGTCTTTCAAATGTCTTCTATAGAGAAGTGTCTATTGAAGTCCTTTTCTACTTCATTAAATTGGCTCATTTATTTCTTGGTATTGAATTGTGTAAGTACTTTGTAAATTTTGGAGGTTAACCCCATGTCAATTTTTTTACCGTTTGATTGGCTGGTTTTTTTTTGTTTGTTTGTTTTTGTGATGCTTTCTTTTGAAGTGCAAAAGATTTTAAATTTGATGCAGTCTTCTTTATTTTGCTTTTGTTTTTATGCAAATTATTTATAAAGAAAAGTACAGAAAAAAATGTAATGGAAAAAATACTTAAGGCGCATTAAAAAATTGAAAAAATATGCCTGAAAATAATGAAAAATGAGAATGCAAATTCATGAATGGGTTCAAAAAAACACTAGTTGATGCAATGTTTAAGGAATAGAAAGCTTCATTTTAGGGGCAATCTTTTCAGATTCATGGTAATCAGGCCATTGCCACCATCACTCTATAAAGATCTTCATAAATCTTGAGAAATTTATATGAACTTCTGGAGGATAGATAGCAAATACCAAGAAAGAAAAGGGAAATGAGGAGGTGAAGAAAGAGTTGGTGTGTCCAAATTTGAAATCAAGGTATAGAAAGTAATACTAAGGAAGAACAACACTCATCATACTGCAGACTAGCAAAAAGACAGACTTGAAAGACATGCTCTGATCTTATTATATTGATAATAGAAGCCACATATCAGTGGGGAATGATTTAGTCATTTTATTAGTAAATCTGCTCTATTGGTTATCTATCAAAAATATGATCACATTTGTATACTCTTTATTGGCATAAATTCAAGTGGATTAAAATCGTTAATGTAAAAAGCAATATTTAAATATACTAGAAGAAAGTGTTTGTAAATACACTGGAGACATTAAAATACGACAGGCTTTTATTAGAAGGATGCAAAACTTCTTAAAACAAAACTAAACATAATTAGACATTTATGTTAAAATTATAAATGGCATGGCACAGACTGAGGAACTTCACTTGTTATTTGTATGTCTGAGACAATTTAATATTCATCAAGGTGAATTAGCCAAGATCCACCAGAAATTAAGATAAGATAGCAAAGAAATCTAAAAACATAAACTTAAGCATCCAGTGCATATTCCCTGTGATATAATTAAAATATTGAAGTATTGGTTAAAATCCATATTGAGAGGGAAATAACTAAAACATATTTTCACCTGGAATGTGGAAAATACAACAGTTAAAAGGTAAAGTTGATATTTAACAACAATGTTGTAAAGAGTAATGCAAAAACATGTCATCAGTCTGGACTTATCCATATTCTCTGTCACAACCTCCATCTATTCACTTCTCTTTGAAGGCTTTTTCACAAGTGCTCAAGAAAAACTGATATTTCTATGTTGGCATTACCTTTAATAACAAAGCAAGGAAATAATCTACCTTCTTTGCAAGATAATAGAAAGTAAATCTCCTTATCCAGGGTTGTGTTGACAGATATGCCTTCAAGTGCCTAAGTGTCATTGAAATAGGACCATGAGGAAAGAACTCAATCTGTGATGTTTGAAAACACATGTCTGCCATAAGAGAAATTTTAAAAAGATCAATTTAATAAAGCAAATGCTGCTTTATCTTTATGCAAGATAAACCATAAAATATTCAACAGCATGATAAATGACTATAGAAGAATGCTCAACTTGAGTATAAGAAACAAATGAAACTATATGGGATGATGCTACAAGTATGTGTTGTTTTTCTGCGAGCAGTACCATCTGAAGTGAATATGGGGAGAAAACTAAACATCTCAAACTTGGGAGGGCATTACAAGATAACAGGTACATTATTTTCTGTACAGTTTCTCAGAATTATAAATTTAAATTTGATTTTGAAATTACTAGTAATCTAGTTCCTTGTGGATAACATTTGTCAAATTTGACTTTAAGATGTATTCATTATATATAGTTTTCTGTTCAATACTGGCAGTGCTCAAGCAAATTTGGGGCTCTAAATCCCATGTTATGTATGTGTGGCCCTAAGCAAAGGAAGATTACAATGCTAGCTCAATTTTCTACAGAGTGGAAACACAGGCTTTATTTTCAATCACTAATTTGAGGCTTGTGTTCCTTCCACATAGAATGTTTTGGGCATTTCCTGGCTTACTTCCATTTCATCAAAGTACAATTTGTAAAGATTAGAAAATTAGCTAAGCCTGCTCTTTCAGTCTTATCATGTATAATTACAATGGTTACAAGCAGATCCTATTTACAAACCCTCACTACAATTTGAAAATGTTCATCTATTAGAGACATAAGACTGTGTTTTTGTTATCTTTTTTAATTCTAGAAATAACTTTTTCCCATTCAGGCTTTGTTTCATAGCCATCACAAGATGAATATTCTCACAAGGAACATTAGTTTTCTTTAATACCTATTAATTTCCACTAAAAACCTCATAAAACATTACTAATAAAAATTCTGATAGAGCAATGTTTTCTAGGAAAAATGATAACTACCATTTCTATTTATAAATATCAATATATTTTAAATGATTTCCCAAGCTAAAATATTCACTCTGAAATTAAAATAGCATTTCTTCTAAACCTCCCCCAAATAAAACAACATAAACAACACTACATAATTATTAGTTCTAATAAAGATAAACACATAAGGTTACCCAGTAAATGTGTTTCTGATAATATTGTGCTATGTTCTTTTTATTTTAATTGTTACTGAAATTTAAATTCTACTTATACATCATTATATTTTCCAATTGTTCATTCAGTGCATTTTTTTCCTACTGTACATTTGAACATCATTTTAACTATGATATCAACATTGAGTGATGGAACTTTATTTTAAAGGGGTTTAACATATAGGCTGGGGTTTACTTCATTTATTACTAGGCATGCTTATCAATCTGTTATTTACCATAACTGTAAATAAGTGTAGAGTTATATATTTACAGTGTATTCAGAACCCTCTCTTAACTAAACCCATTACCTTTACTGTAACTGAAAAATCTCTTTGTTATCATATTCCTTAATCGTCTAATAGGTAAGGAACTAAGTGAATATTATAAGTATAAATAAAGCTCTTAGTTGGGAAGGTCAGGAAATCAGGAGTAGAGATTAAATCAGGAGGTAGAGATTAACTTACTAGATGATATGGAGTTTACAAGTTAAAGACACAATGATATTAATCAGATGCCTTAAAAATCATTGGAGTCTTTTCTCTCTAATTAAAAATAAGGGGTGATTAGAGGGGTAAACTACAGAAGATCCTGTAGTTCTAATAGTCTTTTGTTATTCTTTCATGAGGAAAAATACAATAAAATGTATTTTAGGAGAAAGAAAAAAAACTTCTCATTATATATTTATGAAATGAAGTAATGTCATACTCTTTTCCTGGTGGAAGCTAATGATATATTTGTCTTCCTTGGAGTATTTTTCGTTTGATACCTGCAATGCTTCTGTGCTAAGAGCAACTTGCCAAATGCCAGTGATAAAAATAATAAAATCAATATATTCATGACTTCCAACATCTTCTCTCTATTGGGAAAGAAGGACAGGGAAAATGAATAGTCATTCAATGTGGTAAGAGTTATGAAAGAGGTAGTTTACTTGTTATGAAAAATCACTAGGCATGCTTATAGTAAGAAATAAAGAAATTATTTCATTTTCAGTTTTTATGTTCACTGTGTAGATTAGAATTTTGTGGCAGTATTAATAATTTTCTCTATTATCTATAAAGAAATTCAACATATATAAGTTCTATTTCAGCAGATAAATTTTTGCACCTTTTTGCATAATAATAGCTTGTTAAACCTGGAAAGCATCAAAGATACCATTGTTAATGTAAATGCATATGAACTTTTATGTTGCAGATTCATGAATTTGTGTGGTAATTCTAATTGATGGATTCATGATAGAAAAAATACCACATAAACACCAATTTAGGAGGAGAATGGGGTGTGGTGTGTTACCACATGAAGAAGGATCAACACTTATGGCACCCCCTTCAGTCCCCTCAGTTTACTGACAAAAATTGTGCAATTGAGACAAAAAGAAACCTCTGGTTTTCTGTTGTAAACACCATATTTGAAATAAGGCCACTTGGCTGTTAAGAGAATATTGTGATATAAGTATTGTGAAAACTGAGATATAATAGAAATTTCTGGATACTCACGTGTCTTTATTATCTTTCTTTGTAATTGCTAAAATGCTTTTATTTCACATGCAGACCATTTTTTAAAATGCACTGGCCTTAATTATCTCAACATGAGTCAAAGTAATGCAAAGACAGTGATTCTTGCTTTCTTGGATCACTGCTTTGTGCCCAGCTTTGCCTGAAGTGTCTCATTTCTTCTGTAATTTTTAATGTGTAACAATGATAATGATGAGGGTGAAGACAAATATGCCACGACAGCATGAGGTAGAGTTGCGGCAAACGTACACTGATTTTGTGACCAATGATTGAATATCCAACAACAGATTCTAATGTAGGATTGAGAAGGTCTTTGCTTTAAGAATTATTTCAAAGAGATATTGAAATAACAAAGAATATTCTCAACATAATACATCTAAGTCAACAAATGCAATAAATTAAACTCTTCATTAAATCATGTCTATATAGAAATGATACAAGAAAATTAGGAAAATGTCACAAAATATTACACTAGTTTTTGATTGTACATAAACAGTAGGGTGTGTGTGTGTGTATGTGTGCGTGCGTGCAAGCACACGTTTTGAATATACACTAATGCTCCTTCTGATTGTTTACTTACTACTGTGCTCTTAAGTAACCACTGAACTGATTAAGCTATAAAACTACAAATATTGCTGAGAACTCTTTGAAAAAAGACTAATTTTGCAAAACTATCTATATTTATAGCTATTTACATCCAGACAGTTTGTTTGGTTATTTTGTTTCCAAACTGAAAAAAAAAGTATATATTGTGTCTTTTCAACAGACATCACTATTTCCTATGGCAAATGTCATTATGGAAAATTATTAAAATCATCCAAGAATACCTGGTAAATTCCAAATCTTATAATAAACTGAGCAGGTATGTATCTGTAGACCTTAAAACCCATGTTGGAAGGAAAAGTAGAATCCAATCATCAGGCTAACTGCACTCTACACCCTGGTCTGATCACATTAGCTGTGTACTCAGAGACCTTTGTGGGTTGTCCTGAATGTACCTTCATACCTCCACGATTGTGAACCTGGATGTATCTTCCTTTAAGGTACACTCTGCTTCAAAAGAAAAAAAAATCAGCCAAAGAATCTATATCTTACAGCTGAAAAAGTAGGAGGAATACAAGAAAGGATCATTCCAGTCATTTCATCTTAAACACATCAATATGTTATAAATAGATGCGGATTGCTGCTGCTGTGGAGGGAAAAACGAAAGAGCCTTACATTTTCCCTTTTGTAAGATTTTTAAGATGTCATCCTAGTTCTATGAAATCCTGGGCAGTTTTGGTTTGCTTCTTGATTTTCTCTTTGAAGAAAACTTTCCGTAATGCTATTTTATCAGAAGAACTGATAATATTTTCACAAGCACTATATTTTTTACATTTACATATACTCATATTTGCTGAATAAGAATTAGAAGGACAGAAAACAAACAACTTCTCTAACATATGGGATATAGTGAAAAAATAAACAAAAGACTTGTGGAAAAGTCAAAACAAGCTAAGCACCAAACTGAAGAGCACAACTTTGAGCAGGAGGGAAGGGGGAGGATGGAGGAGGGGGGGGGTAAACCCTGGGGATTACAATGTTGTGATAGTTATATATAAATAAATAAATAATAATAATAATAATAATAATAATAATAATAAAGAATTAGAAGGAATGGTGTCCCCCATGTTCCTCCAGACCCTCCGCCCCAGAATTCTTAATTATTGCTTTCTATGAAGAAATGTGTGATAAAAGCAGAGATTTTGAGAAGCATTTATGCTGGATTTTCAAGTCTGCCCTGAAACCAATCATAAGTATCTTTTAAGGATGAGGCAGGAGATTTGACACATGGAGGAGAAGGCACCTGGGGACAGCAACGTGGCCATAAGCCAAGGAAACCTACCAGAAGCTGGAAGAAAAAAGGGATGAAGTCTGCCCTAGAATTTCTATAGGTAACACAACTTGCTGTAGGTAACCAAGTTGCTGACAATTTGGTATTGGATTTGCAGCCTCTAAAATTATGGGTGGAAAAATGCCTGTTGTTCTAAGCACCCAAATTTTTGCTGGTTTGTTATTAGCAGTCTTAGGAAGCTTGCCAAAAAAAAAAAAAAAAAAAAAAAGGTGAAGAAACGAATATAATTCTTGTGCCAGTAAAAATACTTGTTAAATGTGAGGTTAAATGACTTGCAACCAGATTTTCAGCAATTTGATTTTTAACAAAAATATAAAAAGTGAAATCCTCAGATACAATTTTGTTCTCTCTCCACATGGCAAGGGATTGAATGCATGAATTACCTTTTATAGTTTAACAGATAACCTTACATCTGAGTTCAGGTTTGGGGTTTGTGATATCTTAAATCATTTACATTCCATACCATAGAAAAGATTGTTTCCCTGAGACTTGTATAGCATCCTGGACAGAATAAGTTGTCAATATGTTTTCTCAGTTTGTAAAATAATTACTGTGACTGGTAGAGAAGAACCTATAATAAGCCTCATGGGAAAACCTTCCTTGCTCACTTCAGTCCTTCTTGTGGGAGTAAACACCCTATGTTTGAATTTGTTTGTTACTGTGAAGGGATTTCACAGGGCTGAACCATCCTGATTTATTATTCTATATAAGGATGGAAGAATTTTAAAATATATTTTCCTAACAGGAAGTATACAATATGTTAAGCAGAACTAGCAGGTAGTTGTTTTTGGAGAGCAACCTACTTATCAAAGCAACTAAAATACTGAAAGAACACACATGTGGTTTAAATTTCCTAAAATCTATAGTGATTTTTATATATTTAGACTCTAATTCCTTGTTGTTTTTACTATTATTTTTTTTTTACTTTAGTAAATACTTTTTACATGCATTTTCCAAGACTAGGGGAGTTACTATCATATAAATATGTATATTTGCCTGGGAAAATTACCTCGCTTTACCTACCATTTCAATCACAATAATTTACTTAATCTCTTAATTTGTTGGTTGTATCCCCACACTAGTAGAGTATACAAATTTTCAAGATTTGTGTATGTTTTTCTGTCCAAAATGCATCTTAGTCACCTTGAGAAAGATCCTGGCTTAATAAAATGATTAATAATAAATACTTGTTAAATTTCTGAAGATCTACTTGGTATATTAACTGATTTTATTATTACTATGCATTTTTGTCATTGTAGAAATCTGAATTATTGCTAAGATTAGATATAAATGCACCAAGTCTGATTTTTTTAAAGGATAATGACTGGTAAGACATAGTTCTAATATATATTGTATTTAATAATAAACTTTTTCTAATAGTTAGCAAAGTAAAATCTGCTCTTTAATGATGGGTCAAATTAATGTCAACTACAAGGAATAGGACATCACACACTCTCTGTATAACTAGGGAAACAGCTTTACTTTGGCCATGGCAAGAAGAAAACTAAATTGGGTTTGTATTCTAAAGAAAAGAACTTATCTTGGTACAAAGGGGAGATGGCAGAGAATTGCAGTTTCAACTGGCCTCTGGGAAGGAGACCAAGAACCAGAAATTGGTCAACAGGGACAGAGGAATCTGAGAATATGTGGAAAATATCTTTCATTTGGATGAATTAATATGCATATGTTTAAATGCATCATAAAATTTGAACTGATGTAGCTGATAAATACATGTAAAAGACTCATTGGTATTATCATTTCTATCAGTTCTAATCTTACCAGTGAATGGACAGATAAAAGATATAAGCATATACTTTTATACCCGCACTATATTTTTTCAAACCTACTTTGCTCTATGGTGCATAAAATAGATGTATCTGCTAATGATCTGGAATATTTTTCCCAAAGATCAGACATTTAATCAAGTGCTATGCTGTGGTTATCAGACTAATGAATTCAGATAAAATAGCAATGAAATTCAAAATTATGTGGTTCTAAGAGATGAGAATGTGATGTGCTCCTGCTAATATCAAAGATTATAATAAACATTATTGTGAGAAACAGTATTTGTGATGAGAGATTAACTGTGCTGTTAAACATGTATGTGGTTTTACAAATTGGTCTATGGTAGTACATCCTTAAGAGATTGTTAGTGCTGCATTTGTAACTGAGTTAAAATGAGGACATAGATAAAAATAGCATACTAGAGAGCATAAAGTTTACTAATTTTATCTCATATCAATATCTTTCTACAATCTTCATAGTACATTTGCTCCTTGAATATTCTACTTTATAAGTAGCATTTTAGTGGAGATAAACACTCAGTAGTATATTGCCATTGGGGAAGACTTAGACTCTTAAGAAAACTGCAAGGAAGGAGTACAATGAGTGTAAATGGGCCTCTGTTCTCCTCAAAGACTTACATCACACAAAGTTCAAGAAAGGTAAGAATATGTTGTTTCATATTCTGCCATTAATATTTGTGTTTTCCTTCCTTTTTCTTTCATAGAGGCATGTCTAGAAATGAGATAAAATATTTCAATGGTATAACACACCTAAATAAAATAAAAGGGCACTTAGATAAAAGCTAGTATTGTGAAAAGCATAACATTTAGAATGCAAATATAAAGGGCATAATATTCTCACACCAAAAGATTAGAATGTAAACTAATACTGACAAAACAGAATTGGAAAATTTACTTCAATATTTAAATGCATTTTAATTGTCATGGGTTTATAAAAATAATCTTTGAATTGAAATTAGCATAAAGTTCAGGAATCATGTGCATCCATTTTTAATCATCACCCATTTGTACATTTGGCAGCTTTGCACTTAAAAAGAATCACATATTATAGCAGTTATATCTTTGTACTAGTTATTGAGGTAATTAAAATATTGAATAGATAAAGAATCTGCTCCCAGGTACAGGAAGATATTTGAAATGAGAGCCTTATGTGAACAAGATATGGATTTAAAGAGAATCCATTCTTACAATTTAATAGCAAGAATTGCATGTGTTTTCAGTGAGGGATGAATAGTAAGAATAAAAGTTGCTAGGAGTTAGAGCTTACCCTAAAATATATATGTGGAAGTGGTAGCTTTCTCTTGAGGTCCCTGGAGATAGAAAAAAAGAGGAGCTCACTCAGTTTCAAGCACAGATGACCTCCCTCTCTGTTCCTTTTATATTCACCAAGGTTCTAATGGTTTATTAGCACGGTGCTTATTTAAGCACCAATCATAACTTCGTCTTCTCCTTGCAGGAAAGGAGAACTGTTGCTGCTGAACACTGCATGCAAAAAGGTCTGTATGACTCTGTGGAAGCACAAAGACCAGCAAACATTAACGGCCTACCCACCCTCACCTCCACCAGGCAGACAGTGCTCGATAACCACAAGCTTTTAGAAGCCATGGAAGACTGAGCCGCCACCGCACACATCAACACCCTGGACAGTGGCCCTCTCTGCCTGCCTTTCTCCTTTCCAGCTCGTTTCCCAGTGACAGGCTCTTTCCTCCCGAGGTCCCTTCTCAAGTAAACTACTGGCACAAAGCGCTTGCTTCAGGTCCTATCTCCAGGGAAACCTTAAAGAACATGCTGACATGTAATGGGTACGCAAATGACAGATGCCTTTTTACCTATTCTAAGGCATTTAAGCAATCGCCATTGCCTACCAAAGTAAGTGCAATTTTTTCTCTGGCAATTAAGGTCATTCACAAAATGGCCACCAATTTTTGGCATAACACATTTGGAGACACTTTCTCTACAGGAAAATTACTCACCTCTGACTGTTCCCTTAATGCATTTCATGTATCGCACAGTTGTGCTCTTTCACATGATCTTTCAACTTCTTAGAATACTCTGAATCCCATTTTTGCACTTCAAAATTTTAGTCTTTAAAGTTCTCATCAAATACTAGCATCTCCATAGATCTTTGCAAAATCTTTAGTTCCAGATCTGCAGTTAGGTTTTGTGATGACATTGTTGTGTGTACACATGCACATGTTGCATTAATGAAAAATATTAGGAATTATTCTCTTTGTGTGTACAAGCATGTATGTATGTGCTTGGAACTGTTATTGTTTATTTCTTAAATATTGTTATTAACATGGCTCTTAGAAAATATCAAAAAATATTAAATGTTTGATAAAATTCTCCAGTAAATTCATATATCTATAGAATTTTCTTTGTATAAAGTATGTAACTAAAAATAGAATTTTCAGAAGATGTAGAGTTATTCAGGGTTTTTTTTTTGTGATTGAATTTTGGTCACTTTTGTTTCAAAGAGTCTAGCTTATATAGTAAGCTGTCAAGTTTACTGTCATAAATTATTCATAATATATACTTTTTATCCCTTGAAATGTAGTGTTTGTGGTAATATACCTTCCTCATTCCCAAATCATTTCCTTGTTTCTTTATCTTTCTGCAAAAGAATTTTTAAAGTGTATCGATCTTCTCAAAGACAAGCTTTTGACCTCATCCAATTATTAAATTACTTTTTCTATATGTTGTTATATTGATTTCTGTACCATCTATTATTTCTTTTCTTAATTTGTTCTTAGTCTAGTCTAGCTAAAAGTTGAGATCATTATAAAAAGATTTTTAGATATTTCTTAACATAGTCATCTATTGTTCCAAATTTATTTTTGAATGTCTTCATTTTTATCATATTCAGAATTATTTACTATTAATTTTTGATATTTTCTTTGACTTGTGTGCTATTTAGTGGTATATTAAGTTTCTAAATAACTGTATATTTCCCCTAAATATTTCTAGTATTAACTTCATATTTAGTTCCAACTGGTAAGAACATGTATTTGCTCTTTTTGCAATTATTTCAGCTGTGCTGAATCTCTTGATGGCCCTGAATATGCTCTCTTTTGATGAATAAACAAAGGTGTATGTTTGCTGCTGTGTGGGACTTGCGCTGCAAGAAGGAGTTCCTGACAATGCGTGAGTTCACAGTTGGTGTATCCTTAATGATCTTACCTAGGTCAGTTTCCCAGATTATGGAGACAAGGGCATTGGAAGCCCTGTCAAGAAGCGTCTTTTGCTTATTTCTCCTTAGCCATCCTTACCTCCTGAGTTTTGAATTTCTGTTCTTAGATTAAGTACATACTTTTTTAATAATGATTGATTTGCCCTTTACTACTATAAAATCACCTTAGTTATCTTGTTACTTCAGAATATAACTTTTCTGATACAAGCATAACTCCTTCAGCTTACTTTTTGAATATGTTTTGCATTCTGAAATTATTTAAGATTTGGAGAAAATTTACCAAAATATTCCATGAGTTTCTGTGTGGGGCTAACTCATTTATGCCATTGGTTACTGTCTTTAATAATCAGGGGCGATCACAAAGATGTGAAATTTATATATAAATAAATTATTAAAAAAATAAAATTATATGCGATCAACCCTTCCCCGTTTCTCGGAGGACTCTGCGCTCAGCTCCCTTCTGGGGGGTGGCGGCAGCATCGGCAGCCCCAGCTGCGAGCTGAGAGGGAATTTTGGTGCTCCCCACAGCTGGTGGGGGCATCATGGAAAACTTTGGCTTTAGGTGAGACTTCTGGGGGTGCCGGAACCTATCAGTGCCTATCGGCACCAGTGCAGATAGAAATCTCAACAAGAATTAGAATACTAGATAGAGAGTACAAAAGTAAAAGACAGAACAACACATAGTCCAAAAACAAAGGGAAGGAATTCACCCCCAAAAAAACAGTCAACAGAAGGAAGAAATCATACTGACACAAGGGCAGAAATCACCACAGACTGATATTCTTCAACATGCCAATCAATACTAGAGCAATCATTGCACGAAATGTGGAACAAACCTGAAAAGAAAGCATAAGAAGGAAGAAAAATACAAATACTCAAATGAGCCCAAAGGGAAATAAACCATCTCCAAAGGACAAACAACCTGTGAAACCAACATGGATGAAATTGAAAAAAATGCCCTTTATGTCAGATAAAGAATGCAGACACAAAAATGATCAAAGCAATCAATGAGCTAAGAGAAGAAGTAGAAAAATATAAAAAGGAATGTAGCAAAGTGAACATTACCATTGGTGAACAGAAGAACGAGAGTGAAACCCTAAATAAGAAAATGAAGGAGATGCATTATATAGGAGGAGTGATAGAAGACATCAAAAACACTGGGAAAAACCATGAAAGCAGACTAGAAGAAATTGAAGAATGAATCAACACACTGGAGGACACAGAAGTAGAGAGAACTAAGAGAGAAAAGGAGAGTGATAAACAAAATAAGAAGATAGTGGAAAAAATCAGAGATTTATCAGATACTTTAAAGAAAGGAAATATAAGATTAATTGGAATCCCAGAAGGAGGAGAGAAAGGCATAGGAAATGATAGGCTTTTAAAAGCAATAATAGAAGAGAACTTCCCAAACTTGAGAATGAAATGAAAATAGACACACACAGAAAGCAAAAAAGACACCAAACTACTTCATTGAAAGAAAAACCACAGCAAGACACATAATTGTAAAACTCCCAAGAGTTCAAGATAAAGAAAAAAATAATGAGGATGACTAGAGAAAGGAAACAGATAACTTACAAAGGAAAGCCCATTAGACTGACCTTAGATTTCTCACTCCAAGAAAGAAGAGAATGGAGCCTCATATTCAGAAAACTCCAAGACAAAAAATGCCAGCCAAGAACACTCTACCCTGCAAAGCTGTCCTTCCTGTATAAAGGAAAAATTAGAACCTTCTCAGACAAAGTCTCCAAAAATTTGCTACCACCAAACCCCCACTCCAAGAAATACTGGAAGAAGCCTCAGGACCAAAACCCTCAGATGAATAAATAGAATATACATAACAAGAAACCAAAGCAGAACCACAAAATGACCTTTAGAAAACTAACACTAGAACCCCACACATCAATAGTCATTCTAAATGTCAATGATCTAAACTCATCAATCAAAAGACACAGAGTTGTGGGCAGGATCAAAAGACAGAACCCAACATTCTTCTGTCTCCAGGAAACACATCTAATCCCTAAAGATAAGCACAGACTGAAAGTGAAAGGATGGAGAACAATTCTACAAGCGAACACCCCCCCCCAAAAAAAAAGCAAGGGTAGCCATTCTTATAGCAGATAAAACAGATTTCAGAATAAAAAAAGTGACAAAGGATAAAGATGGACACTACCTAATGGTATGTGGTTCAACTCACCAAAAAGACTTAACAATTATCAACATATATTCATCAAATGAGGGAGCACCAAAATTCATAAGACAGCTACTAGCAGAATTGAAAACAAATATTGGCAAAAACACATATGTCATAGGAGACTTCAACACCCCACTCTCACCAAAAGACAGATCAGTAAAACAATAGCTAAACAAGGACACAAAAGCTTTAAAGGAAGACCTAGACCAAATGGGCCTAATAGATATCTACAGGACACTGCACCCTCCAAAAAGGGAATACATCTTCTTTTCAAATGCACATGGATCCTTCTCTAAAATTGACCACATATTAGGACACAAGGACAACCTGAACAAATACACAAAAATCAAAATCATACCAACTTTTTTCTCTGACCACAAAGGCATCAAACTAGAAATTAACAATGAAGAGAAAGCAAGAAGAGTGTCCAATACATGGAGACTGAACAATATACTACTAAAAGAAGAATGGGTAATGGAAGAAATTAAAGAAGAAATTAAAACCTACTTCGAAACAAATGACAAAGAAGACATAATATTCCAAAATGTCTGGAACTTAGCAAAAGCATATCTAAGAGGAAGGTTCATAGCAATACAGGCCCATATCAAAAACAAAAAAAAATATTCAAAGAAAAAACCTCATATCCCAACTTGAAAAATTAGAAAAGAACAACAAGAAAAGCCAAAGCCCAGAAAAAAACAAGAAATAATAAAAACAAAAGAAGAAATAAATAACATAGAGACCAAAAAGATTATCCAGAAGATAAACAAAACTAAGGGCTGGTTCTTTGAAAAAAATAAATAAAATTGACAAACCCCTTGCAAAGCTCACAAAGAAAAGAAGAGAAAATACCCACATAAATAGAATCACAAACGAGAAAGGAGAAATCACCACAGACACAAAAGAAATCCAAAGGATAATCAGAGACTACTATGAACATCTATAAAGAAACAGGTACAACAACCTGGATGAGATGGACAAATTCCTGGAAAGATACAACTATCCAAAAGTGAATAAAGAAGAAATAGAGAGTCTAAATAATCCAATCACAAACAGTGAACTTGAAACAGTCATAAAACCTCTCCCTAAAAACATGAGTCCAGGACCAGATGGCTTTACAAATGAATTCTACATGACATTCAAAGAGTAAATAACACCTATGCTATTAAAACTCTTCCAAAAATGTGAGAAAGAAGGGAAGCTCCCAAACACATCCTATGAAGCAAACATCAAATAAGCAAAACCAAATAAGAACAGCACCAAGAAAGAAAACTATAGACCAATTTCCCTAATGAACACAGATGCAAAAATTTTTACCTAAAATACTAGCATATCAAATCCAACGATACATAAAAAGCATTCACCATGACCAAGTGGGATTTATCCCAGGGGCACAAGGATGGTTCAACATCCAGAAATCAATTAACATAATCCACCACATCAATAAGCAGAAAAACAAAAACCACATGATCATATCAATAGATGGAGAGAAAGCATTTGGCAAAGTCTAGCACCCATTTATGATAAAAGCCCTTGAAAAACTGGGGATCAAAGGAATATACCTCAACATACTAAAAGCCATCTATGACAAACCCACAGCAAACATCATCTTAAATGTGGAAAAACTAAAATCATTCTAGTTAAGATCTGGAACTAGGCAAGGATGCCCACTCTCTCCATTACTTTTTAATATTGTTTTGGAAGTTCTAGCCAGGGCAATAAGGCAAGAGAACGATATAAAAGGGATACAAATAGGGAAAGAGGAACTGAAACTATAATTATATGTGGATGATATGATTCTATAAGTAGAGAACCCCAAAAAATCCACAGAAAAACTTCTTGAAACAATAAACCAGTTCAGTAAGGTAGCCAGCTACAAAATCAACACACAGAAATCAGTAGCCATCCTATATGCAAAAAACCAAGCAGCAGCAGAAGAAATTGAAAAAGTCATCCCATTTACCATCACACCAAAAACAATTAAATACCCAGGAATAAACCTAACAAAACACGTAAAAGAACTATACAAAGAAAACTTTAAAACACTACTAAAAGAGATAGAAGAAGACACAAGGAAATGGAAAGACATTCTTGCTCATGGATGGAAAGAAATAACATCCTCAAAATGTCCATCCTAAAAAAAGAAATCTACAGATTCAATGCAATCCCCTTAAAAATTCCAATGACATTCTTTAAAGAGATAGAACAAAAGTTACAAAAATTCATATGGAATAACAAAAGACCTCAAATAGCAAAAAGCCTCCTCTCCAAAAAAAGAAAGAATGGAGGCCTACCTATTCCAGACTTCAAGCTATACTAAAAAGTCTTAATACTTAAAACAGCATGGTACTGGTACAACAACGGACAATCAGACCAATGGAACAGAATTGAGAGTCTGGAAATAAAGCCACACGTATATAGCCAATTATTCTTTGACAAAGGAGTAAAAAACCTACATTGGAACAAAGATAGCCTCTTCAATAAATGGTGCTGGGAAAACTGGTCTAAGACATGCAAACATATGGACAAAGACAACTCTCTCACACCATGTACAAAAATCAATTCAAAATGGATAAAAGTCTTGTATGTCAGACCTGAAACCATAGCATACATAGAGGAAAACTTGAGCAAAACCCTCCATGAAGTAGAATTCAGAAATCCCTTTCTGGAATCATCTGCAGAAGGCAAAAAAATGGAAGGAAAACATAAAGAGATGGGACTACATCAAACTACAATCTTCTGCACAGCAAAAGAGACAAAAGAAAAAACTAAAAAAGCCAACCAAGTGGGAAAAAATGTTTGCCCTCCACAAGAGTGATAAGGGATTAATAATGCAGATCCACAAGGAACTCACACAACTAAACAAAAACAAAACAAGATGCCCAATCAAAAAGTGGGGAGAAACTAAAAAGACACTTCTCCAAAGAAGAAATACAAATGGCCAACAGGCACATGAAAAATTGCTCAATGTCACTAGCAATCAGAGAAATGCAAATCAAAACCACAATGAGATACCACTTTACAGCAGTAAGGATGGCCCACTTCAAAAAAAAAAACAGGTAACAACGAGTACTGGCGTGGATGTGGAGAGAAAGGAACACTCTTACACTGCTGGTGGGAATGTAAACTTGTCCAGCCACTATGGAAAGCAGTGTGGAGGACCCTCAAACTAATGGAAATGGAATTTCCATTTGACCCAGCAGTCGCACTTCTGGGAATCTACCCAAGGGAGAACTCAATGTGGGTACAAAAAGACACCTGTGTTTATTGCAGCACTATTTATAATTGCACGGACAAGGAAACAACCCAAATGCCCCAGAACAGATGACTGGATGAAAAAGATGTACACAATGGAGTATTACTCATCAATTAAAAATGACAAATTTGATGAATTTATGGAAACCTGGATGCACCTAGAAGAAATCATTCTAGCAGAAATAAGCCAGATAGAAAGGGACAGAAACCAAATGGTTTCACTAATACATGGTCAACTAAATTAAACTGCACAAGGGGAGAGAGGGGACCAGCTGGAGTGGTCGGGGAGGGGAGGCGGTGGGTGATCCCCAGGGACTGAAGTGATGTGAAATATATTTATCAATAAATTATTTAAATAAAATAAATACCTAAAAAATATAATCAGGTTAGATGAAATTAGGAAACTAATATTGGCACGATATTGATAGTGTCTTACTGATGATTTCATACCAGAATTCCAATTTTATTAGGATTTGGCTAATCTTTCTACTGTCCTTTTTTTCCTTTATTTCCATGACACAGTTTCAGTTCCCACATGGAATGTGGTCCTCACAGCTCCTTCTTCCTCTGGCCTTTGATAATTCTTGCTTTCTTCCCATGTTTACCATGTAAGTTATGTATTTCATGTATTTCTAGATGGTCCCACTATTTGTATTTTTCTGATTTCTTCCCTGACTACAATAAGGTAATATTTTTAGGAGGAGTAGTCTAAAGAGATAAAGACATTTCTTATCACCTCCTATAGGGAAATGTGCAATTAACACAACTTGTCCAGGTGATATAAGGAAACTTGGTTATTTTTATTTTTTTTTTAGGATTTAATCAATTATTTCATAGACATATCTAATCTAAAGAGCTACTAAGATTACTTTTAAAAATAGATGCATCATGTAGATAATAAAGCCTAGCAACAGGATATATTCTACTATTTGTAGAAGTATATTGCCTAATTAGGTACTACAAAAATTACTGAAGGAACTTTTGTTCTTTTTTTTTACTATATATAATATTTATATATAGTAGTAAAAATATAATATGTTTACTATAGTATACATATATATACTATATATATATATCCTTATTTTGTATTGTAGACCCTGAAATTCTTCCACAACAGCACCTGTGAACCATTATGCCAGTCACTTGTACTCATCCTCCCTGATATCCCCCTCCTCCTTCTTTTTTGCTGTATGCTTCACTTCTACTGTCACTTTGTTAATTTTAACTTTTTCTTCTCCTTTTCTTTGATTTTTCTAAGACAAAATTCATTATTTTTATTCTATTATTATTATTTATTTTATCTTTTACCATATCTACCCTGGGGTTTTCCCACCACCTTATCATCTGTGAGCCATCATCTTAATCTTTTGTGCCCATCCCACCCATGATTTTCCCCCTCCCTCTCTCATGCTTTATGTTTCAAATACACTGAAGGTTAGTTTTAATTTTTTTCTTGTCTGTTTGTTTTCCCTTTATCCCTCATACAAGTGAGACCATCCAGTATTTCTCTTTTTCTTTCTGGCTTATTTCTGATAAAATGATTCCTCCTAACTCCATCCATGTTATCATGAATGATATACATTTGTCTTTTTTGATTGTTGATTAATATTCCACTGTGTACACATAGCAAATATTTTTGTATACCATTCGTCTGTTTTGGAGCATTTGGGTTGCTTCTATATCCTGGCTGTTGCAAATAGACCCTGCAGTAAACATCAGGTGTCTTTTGGATTACAGGTGTCTTTTTGGATTAGAGATTTTGTAACCTTTGGGTAGATTCCTAGAAGTGAGATTGCTGAATCAAATGGAAGTTCCATTTTCAGTAGTTTTAAGGCTCCTCCACAGAATTTTTCATAGTGGCTGGACCAGTTTGCATTCCTACCAGCAGTGTAAAAGTGTCCTTTTCTCCCCACATCCATGCTGGGACTTGTTGTTGCTCATCTTTTTGATATAAAGGCCATTCTTTCTGGTGTAGGGTGGTATCTTGTGGTTTTGATTTGCATTGCCCTGATTATTAGTAATATCGAGCATTCTTTATATGTTTATTTGCCATTTGTATTTCCTCTTTGGGGAAATGTCTTTTTAGAAATTCTCCCCACATTTTGAATGGGCTATTTGTCTTATTTTTGTTATATTGTGCATGAGTTCTTTGTAGATCTTTGTTATCAAGCCCTTATCACTTGTGTGTAGGGTGAAGACTTTTTCCCTTCAGTTGGGTTTCTGTTTTGGTTATTGTTTCTTTTGCTATGCAGAAGCATTTTAGTTTGATGTAGTACCAACTATTTACCATTCCAAGTTGTTTATGTTTTTATCATCTGTAAAATGTGTTCTGAAATGGGTTTCTAATCTGTAAGTCTTGGAAAGTTTTGCCCAAATTTTCCCAATGTATTTTATGGCTTCATGTCTGATATTCACATCTTTCATCCATTTTGAGTTGGTTTTTGTACATATATGAAGGAGTTGTTTTAGTTCATATTTTGCATATAGTGGTCCAGTTTTCCCAGTGACATTTATTGAAGACTATCCTTTTTCCAATGTATGTTTTTGCTCCTTTGTAAAAAATTATTTGACTGTAAATGTGCAACTTTATTTCTGGGCACTTAATTCTGTTCCATTGGTCTGATTGTTTTAGTTCCACTACCATGCTGTTTTAATTTCTATGCCTTTGTAGTATAGTTTGAGGTTTGGGATTGTAAAACTTCTGTCTTCTTTTCTTTTGTTCAGGAGGGTTTTGGATTTGGGGCCTTTTGTTATTCCATATGCATTTCAGTAATTTTTGTTTTATCCCTTTAAATACTGCCATTGGAATTTTCATTGGAATTGCGTTGAAGATGTAGATTGTGTTTGGTAGCATGGTCATTTTGATAATGTTAATTTTGCTAATCCATAAGCAGGGAGTGTATTTCCATTTTTTTTTTCATGTCTTCTAATTTTTTAAATGTTTTATGGTGTTCTTTATATAAATATTTTACTTCCTTTTTAGGTCTGTTCCCAGGTAGTTAATTTTTTTTGGTGCATTTGTAAATGGAGTGGAATTTAAAAAATTTTCTTTTGACTGATTTTTTGTGTATAAGAAGGTTACTCTTTTTTGTTGATTTTGAAACTGGCTACCTTACGGAACTTATTTATTATTTCAATTAGTTTTTCTGTGGATTTGGGGGATTCTTTACATAAAATGTCATATCACCTCTGTATAATGATATCTTCATTTCTTCTTTCCCTATCTGTAAATTTAAATATCTTTTTTCTTGCATTATTGCCTGAGCTAGAATTTCCAGAATTATGTTGAAAAGTAATGGTAGGAGTTGACATCCTTACTTGGTTCCAGATCTTAATTAAAATGATTTAAGTTTTTCCTCATTAAAGATAATGTTTGTTGTTCATTTGTCATAGATGACTTTTATTTTGTTTAGATAAGTTCCTTTTATTCCTATTTTTTCAAGTGCTTTCATAAGGAATGGAATTTGCTGACTGCTTCTTCTGCATCTATTGGTATGAGCATATGGCTTTTGGTTTTCTGCTTGTTGATGTGATGGATATGTTGATTGATTTTCAGATGTTGAACCATTCCTGTGCCCCCAGAATGAATCCCATTTGGTCAGGGTGAATAATCCTTTTTATGCATTGTTTGCTTCGATTTGCCAGGATTACATTTAGAATTTTTACATCTGTGTTCTTTAGGGACATTGACCTATGGTTTTCTCTCTTTGTGCTATCCCTGTTTGGTTTTGATATTAATGTAATGCTTGCTTGATAAAATGTATTTGGTTATTTTCCTTCTTTCTCAACTTTTTCAAAGAGTTTTAGTAGTAAAGGTATTATTTCTTCCTTGAATGTTTGGTAGAATTCATTTGTGAACCTATCTAGACCTGGACTCTTGTTTTTAGGGAGAGTTCTGATGACTGCTTCAACTTCACTGTTTATTATTGGCCTGTTTAAATTCTCTATTTCATCTTTGTTAAATTTTGGGTGGTTTTATTATTCTAAGAATTTTCCCATCTTATTCAGGTTGTTGTATTTGTTTACATATATATGTTCATAGTAATATTTAATTATCTTTTAGATTTCTGCTGTGTTGTAATTTCTCCTTTTTCATTTATGATCTTATATATTTGAGTTTTCTCCCTTCTTTTCTTTGTGATACTTGCTAAGGGGTTATCAATTTTATTTATTCTTTCGAAGAACCACCTTTCAGTTTTGTTTATCTTTGGGACTGTCTTTTTGGTTTCTATGTAATTTATTTCTGTATTTTTTTTAACCATTTTCTGTCCTCTGGTTGTTTTTGGAATTTTTTGTTGGTCTTTTTCTAATTCCTCAAGTTGGGAGATTAGAGTATTTCTTTGGTTTGTTTCTAGCTTTATGATATGGGCCTGTATTGCTATGAATTTACTTTTATATACTGCTTTTGCTGAGTCCCATACATTTTGTAATGTTGTTTCATCTTTATGATTTTTTCTATGTAAGCTTTAATTTCTTTGTTTTTCTCATTTATCCAGTGGTTTTCCAGTAGTCTTTTATTCAGTCTCCATGTGGTACAAACTCTACTTATTTTCTTTTCACTGTTGATTTCTAGTTTGATAATTTATGATCAGAGAAAAAAGTTGGAATTGTTTAAATCTTTCTATATTTAATCATGTTTTCCTTGTAGCCTAGTATATTATCAGTTTTGGAGAATGATTCATATGCATTTGAGAAGGCAGCGTATTCTTTTCCTTGAGGGTGCAGTGCCCTATAAATGTCTATTAAGTCTATTTGGTCTAGATCTTCCTTAAAAGCTTTTGTGCCTTTATATAGTTTCTTTTATGGTATTCTGTTGTTTGGTGAGAGTGGAGTGTCAACACCTCACACCACATATGTATCTTCACCAATGTTCATTTTCATTTCTGTTAGTAGTTGTTTTATGAATTTTGGTGCTCCTTCATTTGGTGAATATATGTTAAATTTGTAATGTCTTTATGGTGAACTAATCCCTTTATCATTAGTTAGTGACCTTTTTCTTTTTTTTAGTCTGAAGTCTGCTTTATCTCTTATAAGAATGGCTAACCCTGCCTTCTTTTCTGGGACAATTTGCTTGAAAGATTGCTTTCCAGCCCTTTTCTCTCAGTCTGTACTTATCTTTCAAGTTCAGATGTGTTTCCTGGAGGAAGCAGAATGTTGCGTTCTAATTTTTTGACCCAGTCTGCTACTCTGTGTCTTTTGATTCATGAGGTTGGACCATTAACATTTAGGGTAATTATTGAAACTTGAGATTTTGAAGTTCTGAGTGGCCATTTTGTGTTCTGGTTTGCTTCTTTCTTTTGTTCTTCCTATCTGTTCTTCTGTTGCTTTTGGTCTTGAGGCTTCTTATAAGATTCTTGGAGTGGGGCCTTATCAGTGGCAAATTTCTGGAGAGTCTGCTTGTCTGAAAAGGTTTTAACTTTTCCTTTGTAAAAAGAAGGAGAACTTTGTATGGGTATTCTTGTTTGTCATTTTTTCTTCTGTCTTGGAGATTTTTAAAAATGTGACTCCAGGCTCTCCTTGCCTGGAGTGTCTCTTCCAAGAAATCTGAAGTCAATTTAATGGCTTTTCCTTTTTATGTTATCTGTTACCTTTCTTCAGTCAGTTTAATTATTCTTTCCTTATCTTGGACTCTTGGAAATTTTATTATAATATGTCTCACTGTAGTTTTTTCTTTCACTGATGTAGTTTGGTGTCCTTTTGACTTTTTGTCTGTTTATTGTCATTTGTTTTTTCAGGTTTGGGAAGTTATCCATTATTTATTTAAATAGCCCTTTAGTTCCCATATCTCTTCTGCTTCTGGAATTCCAAATACTATTATATTTCTTTCTTTAAGGAATCTGACAGAACTCTGAGTTTTTCTTCTGTCTTCTTACTTTGTATTTCTCTCCCTTTTTCTTTCTGTATCTTCTCTATTTCAGTATCTTCAAGGATGATGATTTGTTCCTCTATTTCATCAAATCTGCTTTCTTGGCTTTTCCCTGCATTTTTGAGTTCCTCTGTTGTACCTCTTAGACCTTGGGTGTCTTTCTGTTTCTTGTTTAAGGATTCACGCTCATTCTTCAGTTCATCGGTTATGTTATTCTTATTGATGCTTTCTTTTTTATATTTTCTACTTCTATTAATTTTTTGACTACTTCTGTCATGCTTTTTTTCTCTATGTTTTCCTATGTCACTTAACTCTTTAAGTGCTTTTATCATGCTGAGTTTGAGTTCTATGATAGATAAGACATTTCTTCAATAGCTTGTCTTTCCTTTGGTAATGTATTGTTTCCCACAGGGCTAGCTTGAGTGTTTGCATTTTTCTTCCTTCTGTGTTTTGCCTTCAGGCTTGGTCTATGTATTGAGCAACTATGGCTCTAGTTTTGGTTGGCAGCAAGATCAAACTATCTGGGTGCTTTTGCTTCTAATGGCTCACTACCGCCTCTAGTGGACAGAGCATGGAAACACTACTTGTACCAACCCATGCTTGCAACACAGCAAGTGAATGGTTTCTCAGAAACTGAGCTTAAAGGAAAGCTAAGTACAGCACCACTGAGTCATTGAATAATATGGATTAATTCAGCATCAAGTTAGATTATTTTTTTCTTATCAACATTATTACACAACAACATTATAATGCAACATTATAACTCATTAAACAAAATGTGATTGATTCTAGAACCCATTATTATGCTACCTCTGTTTTTATATTAAACTAAATAGGGTTCAGACTGGCCTTTGATGCTTGTCATCTTCCTCCCTTACTAGAAAAAAACCAAGGTTCCGCTATCCACAATCCAGTTACATACTGTTTGATGCTAATGTGTATGCAAGACAACTTCAAAATTGCTGACTCATTATATGCCAATATGCTAATATAGAGATTTTCCATCACATTAATCTATTGATTTCTTGGTATTATTGGAATCTATTGATCTCTTGGTATTATTGGAATCTATTGATCACCTTGTTTAATTATCATTGACCCTTTTTTCATCATGTAATATCCCTTTTCTTTTAATCAATTACATAATTGTATTTAAAATTTCAGTTTTGTAAAAAGGATATTGTTAAATTTTGCTCTATTTTTCTAACTCCTCACCTTCTAATTAGGGGTGTTATGCCATTTACAATTAATTGAATTATTGACTAAGGTACTTATAAATATGCCATCTTTTGAAAGTGCTCTCCATACAAAACATTTAGGTTTTGTTGTGCTTTTGATTTTTTATGGATTAATTAGTGAATTTTTCATGTGAACCCTTTTTATATCTCTCTTTGGTTTTAGCTATAGTTCTTTTTCATGTAATCTTAGTGGTTTCTGTAAGATCTGAAATATATGTATCTGTTTATTATCATGTGCCTTTTAGTGACATCATATCTATAAAGCAAAGTAATCTACTAACATATTTTGAGTACTCTCTTCCTTTGTGAGTTGTTATGAATTTAAAGTTTACACTTGCTATAAACCCTATGCTTCATTGCTACTATTTTTAATCCCTCAACTCTTCTTTAAAGATAATTTAAATAAATTTTAATCAAGTATTTTTCCTCACTTACTTCCCTTTCCAGCTACCCTTCTTCATCATATGCTTTCATGTTTCATGTTTCCATCTGGTGTCAGTTTCCATCTACCTGCAGAAATTTCCTTAGCAGTTCTGACAGTGAGTCTACTGCTGCTGAATTCTTCCTGCTTTTTAAGTCTGAAAAGTTTCTATGTCATCTTCATTCTTGACAGATACTCTATCTAGGGATAGAATTCTATGTCAATACTTTTTTCTCCCTATATATTCTAAAGATGTTTCTCTAGTGTCTTCTTGCTTATATTTTCAAACGTTTTCCAGTAAAGAAAGTACTTTCATGTTTTTATCTCTATTCCACTTCATGTGGCTTTTCTCCATTGTTTTTACTTTTACTTTCTGTTTTAGAGAAGTGTGATAGAATTGTGTTTTCTTGAGTTTTCTCCATAGTCTTATGTGTGTTATTTCTTGATCTTTTTAAAATGATTGCTTTATAGTCTCATCACAGTGGGGAAAAATGTGGACCATTATTATTTAAACATTTATCTGCCACCACCTGGGGACTCTAATTGCACTGATATTATTCCAGGTCACCTGAAGTTGTCCCACCTGAAGTTGTGAACAGAGTTCACAGATACTCTGTTCAATTTTATCTGTTCTTTTTGTTTTGTTTTCTTTGGATAGCTTCTGTTTATCATAATTGTGTTTTAAAATTCTCTAATCTCTTTTTGTAATTTCTTATCTGTTATTATTTAATTTAATATGTATAACATAACCACCCTCATTGCCAATTACAGGGAAGCAGGCATAAAGCCCATCAACCTACATAGGTTCTTTATTGGTTCTAGCAGTTACATAGTCATAGCAGGTAGGATAGGGCCAAACCCAGGATCCTAGGAGGCAGGTGAGCAGCCAGTCCCTCAGGAATCTTCATACTCTTTCTCTTGTGCTCTCTGTTGCTCATGCTCTTACTCCCTTGTGATTTCTGTACCTCTATATCCCCTCTCTCCTAGGCTCAGATGTGCACACTCACATATACTCATATCTACTGGATCACACAATCATGGGGAAGATACAATACAATAGTATTGGCTGCATAGCTAGTGGGGGGGGAAAGCATGACTAACTCACTTACTTTGCAACATAAGCACTTTACTGAATTATTTGTTTTTGGCTGCTCCTGTTTAACTCATGTTATAATAACATAAACATTTGAACAGCACATGTATTTATGAATTAGTTGTGATTATAAATTGTCTAAGTGATGCAAAATAAAAGGTAGATGAAGGTAATATTAGTGCAACACCGAAGTTCTCAGTGCCCCTCTGTGATGAAATCAGCAGCATCTTGAGCTTCTTTACACAGATTGAGATAAAAGTTCTATGAAACCATGGGGGGTGGGGAGGGGAGTCGAGGCCAAGATTGTAGAGGCTTTTACCCTATGATTCCCAACAGCTGGTCATGGCCAACCAAGCAAGTAACTGAATATGAAACACCAAGGCATAGCCCAGTGTGGTGGCGCACTCCTATAATCCAAGTGCCTATAATCCAAGGGAGACAAGAGGACAGGGATTGCTTGAGTTCATGGGTTTGAGACTACCCCGGGCAACATAGTGAGATCTGGCTCTCAAAAAAGCAGCTAGGTGCGGTGGCGTGCACCTATAATCCCAGTAATGTGGAAGGCTGAGGCTGGGGATTGTTTGAGTACACAGGATTGGGACTACCTCAGACAACATAGCGAGACCTAGTCTCAAAAAACAAAACAAAAACAAAGAACGTATATATGTTCTCTAATAAATAACCATCATGAATGAATTAAACATGGGTAAGACATGTATAAAAATAGCCCTTACATTCATGGTTGTTCTCCTATCATTTTACTCCCTCTTTTTCACCTTTCTATCCTTCCAAATACTCTTCATATATTCCTCCCTTAATGCTTCAAGTACAGCCACATTCAGTTAGTGACAGTTGCTGAGGGAAATGAGCACATCACTGGCAGGGAAGTTTCAGCCTGTTTCACCCAGCTTTGCTCAGATACTTCAGCAGACTTTATTTAGTAAGATTGTTTCCTTCTCCTCTGCTGGGAATATTCCCTTTGCCATGCCCAGTTCTGCATGTTTTCCCAGAACACTTTCTCTGCCATATTTCCAACCTTAACATCTCAACTGGAATCCCAGAAGAATTTTTTAAAATCCAATTTATAAAGTAAACTACACTTGCATGTTCCTTGAAACATTTTTTTCATCCACCCTACAAAAACAGGTGAGTAACATTGTTGTACCAAAATGTGATTTAGTACTTGATTGAAACCATTGTGTTTTTGTTCTCTCTTCTGTAGCTATGTTCTTTTCATTCTTGGGCATCCCAGTTAAATCTTTACATCTTCTGAAATATCAGGAGTAGTTTTTTTTTTTTTTTTTTCTTTCTCTCCCTCGAATAATTCTAAGACAAAACATTTTCTTGCTACAGCCAAGAATGTTTTCCTCACTAGGAACAGGAATATCACAAAAATAAGGGGAAGAAATAAATTGAATATAATAACTGTGCTTTTTTGTTATCTTGTATGTACATTGTTTGAAATTGAAATAGTTCAGCTTCATCCTCTTCAGCTGGTGTGAATGATTTGTGGCTTGTATTAAAAAAAAAAGAACAAGATAGAAAGTGAGACCAGGTGTATTACCGTTTTCAGATTGAGGGCTCTCCATTTTTTGAAGTGACAACTTTAGCAAAGAGTCAAAGAATCCCCAGACCCAGAGCTGCACCCCCTCAGCCTCTAGTTTGAAGAAAAGAGTGCTCTGCAGAGGAAGAGAGGTCATGATAGAAGTAGGAGAATTGTGGGGAGCAGGACTTGGAATCAAGTCCTGCTCTTTATGTAAAGAGGCTGGAGACCATAGAGATACTGATTTTAGCATGATTGTTCTAAAAGCAACATAACATAAATAAAAATAATTCAAAGTACAGGCACTGTGGAAAGATGAGCACTCACACACAAATTTATTGAAATAATGTAAGACTCTACACAATGAGTTTGGAAGCTAAAAAGAAAAGTGAAAGCTAGTAAAAAGCTGTCAAGGTTTGCAAACAGCATCATGGACTACCTGCTTTAAAAGTATGGAAAGAAGGAAGCATGTTCTTAAAATGGTGAGAGCACAAAAAATGAAGAGGCAAGTTGCCAAAAGAACCACTTTTTAGGAGCTACTTAATCAAGCCAAACCCAGTGTGAATGTGGCTCAAAATCCCAATGAGCTCAAATAAGAAGTAAGGCTTTATATATATTTTTAAAAATACATTACCTTGGAATTATAATATATTTACACACACACAAACACACACACACACAAAGAAACCATCTACGCAAACTAAGGCTTTATGATTTAAACAGTTGCATTGCATCTATTATCAGATATAAATTATTCAAGCTAAATTAAGTGCTAGTATGCCTTAGAGAGTATATCAAAATTCACAATATCTTTTTAAAGATAGCCAACATGTTTCTTCTTAAGTTTCCTATAAATTTCAAGGTAAAATAAATGATTGATAATCTAGATGTGCCAGCTGTCTGTATTTTCTGAATATTGATCTCATTTGACTTCCATAACTGCAATGGCAGATTTAGCATCATGAAAGTATATTTATTTCATCCTTTTTAATTTCAGATGAGATGTCGACTAGTTGGAGTCAGAGACCCAGTTCCCATCAGTTTCCATGCACTGAACCATGTAAACACGGAAATGATGCCACATGGGCTGAGACTCAGTTCTATCCCCAGCCCTCCACCCCCAACTCTGGCCCCTGCTATATCCATCTGCTCCTTGTGGAAAAAGAAGCTGAATGAGAGCACTAAAGTCAGTACCACCACAGTACCCAAAGGTATGGCCAGTCAGTGCATAAAAGTCACCTGTCTGCACCTATTGAAATTAGCCAGAAACTCATGAGACCACAGTTAGTTTTCTTTTTTCCCCCCAAACTTGGTTAAGGAGCAACAATTATGGTGTAATTCACAGAATACATAAAATACAAGAGATGGGAAATATAAATTTCTTTAGATTACTCAAGGAAGAGTAATATAAACTCCTTACAGGTGTTCATTGCCAGACTCAAACTGGGTATTTCCACAGATTAGGTTAGTACAAACAAGAGTGATTTTCACTTCAAATTAACTCTCTAATGAGGCTTACTATGTCCCTAAGCAAGTATATTATTTACTTTTCACGTATCAGGATGTCCAGATTTTTGTGCCCATCTAAGTTAAATGAAACATGATATAATTGAGTAATATTTACCATTTGGGACATATTTAAAACTATGACCTTTGTTCATGTTGGTTATGACATAGGATGGTATTGCTCTCAAATTAAAGGTTCTTTAATAACAACTGAATCATATACATTATTTATACACATTAATAAATATTTTTTGCATTTTATATTATTTAGAAAATTAATATCCTTTGCCTTTTTTTTTTTTTTGAGACTAGGTCTCGCTATTTTTGCCTGTGGCTCACGTTGCCCAGGGTACCACAGAATCAAGCAATCCCCAGTCTCAACTCCCCAGGTAGCTGCGATTACAGGCCACCATGCCCAGCTATTTTTTTGGGACTAGGTCTCGCTACATGCCCCCAGTGGGACTTGAACTGCAATCCCTGGCCCCGGCCGTGGCTTCCTAGACTGCTGCTTACAGATATGTGCCACCATGCCCAGCCCTTTCTTTGTCATTTTCAAACTCAATCTTATTAGTAAAATAATCCCCACATTCTAAAACAATTCTTGAATGGATAATGAAGTTGACTAATAAACATCATAAATTGTAAGCACTTTAATCACCATACCAAGTTCAAAATCCTTCATCATTTATTGTATTTTGCATGTCAAGGAAACGTGACTGTTTTCTGCATAACTTTGATAGCGAGATGACATTGTGGACTTTGAAATTGTCCTTTGTTTTCATTTCTTCAGAAGCTATTTATTGAATGCATGACTGCCAGCCTCAAACAGAGCAAAACGTTCTGAGCACACTTAACTGAAAAGCTGGTAGTTTGGTAGTGAAACATGCATTTGTTGTGGGGATGGAGAGTTGATGAACAAGTAAATGCACAACAGCTGCAGGAGACTGAGAGCTACTGAAATGCGGTCCTGAGGAAGTTAGTCAGTGTTTTTGTCACTGTGCCAGTTGCTGGCACCATTCTTCTGTGGCATGTCTAATTTACCAACCAGCGGGACTCTCTTAACTTTTTGTACTCTTTGTACTTTTTCCATGGTTAGTGTAGACCTACGGATATTCAAAGGACATCTTGCTGTGGTCTGTATCATCTCTCAAAACTTTGTTACAGTAACAAAGGGGTCACATCAGTTGCGTCTTGCTAATGACAGTGTAAGTAAACATTTGTTGTTATACATATTTTTGAATGGGGGAAGTAGGTCTTAAGGATGTGCACACTTTACTTATATCTTTTACCCTCCTTCCTCTGGCCATATTTGATGAGAGAACAAGTATTCTATATGCATTAGGAAAATAGTCATGTAGGGGTGAGTCCTTCCATTCTAAGTTTTTAACTATGAAGGGATTGCTAGCTCTCTATGAGAGCAGTGACATTTTGAATTATTTTCAAAGAAGCCTTACAAGTACCTAATATTTTTGAAGGTTTTGCTGGATTATAGAAGCCATGGACTGGAGTAAATGCAATTAAATGCTTTTTATCCTGATACAGACTGAGAAACTTACTTTAAGGATATGCATTATTAATATTTTGCAGTGGCAATCATGATATAAAACAATATTGCAGAGATTCCAGAAGATGTTGAGCTACTTGCTATTCTTTACATTTAATGCTGATTATGCAAAATATTATTTATTTAATTCCAGCAGTTAAAACAACTGCTTTAAAAAATAAGCCTCACTTGATGTTTGTATACGAATCAGGAGCTGTGAAAAGAAAAGAGACCTGAAAATGATCCATCTTTGACCTCAGTGTCAGATACAGTGACATAAATGGTACAGAGTTCTGAGAATGGTCACAAACTGTCAGTACAGATCCAAGCTGGTTTTCAACTACAAAGGTAATGGACCAAGATTTACTAACCTATAATGCTGGGATTGCAGTGTACATATGTCCTTTATGAGCTACTCAGTAGGAAGTATGAGGAAAAATGGATTGATTTGCATAATAATTTCTGCATTACTGTGGGCCTTTACCTCTGAAAGCAAGGGATTGAATGATAGAGATTAGCAATATAAAGACCACCCAATTAAACTAATTTAGTTTCTTGATATTTTTATGGCATTTTAATAAAGTGACTTTTTGGCTTTGTCTTATATATGGAACAAAATTATATAGCAAGAAATCTGTCATAGTATTTTATTATCATGCAACTCCTCTATCCCCTAATTGCTCTTCACTTAAAAAAAATAAACTCTTATGTTTGACTAGAACCTCCAGAAGCAGTACATGGCTGAAGAAGAAAAATATACAAGTGAAAATAACGTGACATTAGAACTAACGTCCACAGCAATGTAGACCTGAACTGGTGTGTACATTGTATTTTTCACTCCAGGTTAAATAAAGTGACTAGAAGTCAAAACTTACTCAGATGTCATCATCAGCTAAAATGGTTAGGCAGATAATGCATAAAACCCTTCCCCAAAGTCTGGAATTTGGGAGAGCACTTACTCATATGATTGTTCAAGGTTGCAAAGTGCATCATGATCAAACCAACTGCAAATATAGGGACAGAATGATCTCTCTTCTTTTTTTTTTAATCAAATTAGCTTTGGACTACAGTGTTGTGTATTGTTGAGCATTATTAAGAATCACTGTCTATTCACATTTTATCCTTCCCCACACACAGCCTCCTCTCCTTACTGATCATCCTGCCTCCCGGTCTGGAACCTTTTCTGGTAACACTCACTTTTCCTGTTGTCTGGAGAGGAGTTGGTTCTTTTTACTAAAAATGCTTTTTTTTTTTTGCCAGTTTTTCTAATTCATGGCAAAGCCTACACACCTTGCAAGGTGATACTAACCAGGTAGAAAACTTTGTTAGCCTTTAAGCTATCAGACTAATTACCTTTGTCATTCAAATACCTACAGCTTGCCTGCTGCCTGCCAGGGCTCTCTCTCCCCAGCCAGAGGGGGGAAAATACTTTCAAAGTACTTTGTGCCATCCACAGCTACCTTGTTACGTAAATCCAAAGCCAAACCTTTCAAAGCCAGACCAAACTTGTAAAGTGAACAAACTATTTATTACTAAACAACATAATCGCCTAAATATGAACTACAAGATAAGCATGTAATAAAACCCGATTACTCCACCTTGTCCAAAACTGTCCCATAGTCTTTGGTCACCTCACCACATGTCCAGTCAATTTGAGTTTTTAGTAGCACATGTTCTGAATGCAGGACATCCTTCTCCTTTGGCATGTTACAGCTTCTTCTGTGCGCATGGTCAAAGACATCTTGTTTTCTTCTTTTTGCAGCATTCTCCTTACTTTAGGCAATAGAAAAACTCCAAGGTACAGGAATCAACAAAGTCCACTTACTCAGGCCTAGTTCACAGCTCACAGCTGCTCCAAAAGCATTTGAGTCAAACTAAGTAAGACAAACTCCAACAGGAGATTCAAACTTTTAAACTGTTATAGACTCCTTCAGCACATCACATACACTCAGGTTATTCATGCTAAAGCCATAAGCTCATCAGCCTGGACCAGTTGAAGGCTATGGACCCTGGGCCCCAGGCCTTGGCCACGTGACCCAAACTCACATTCTTCTTCCAAAAGAGCTGAATATCAAAAATGACTGAGTCTCTTCTCTTCCCCCCACCCAAGCCATTTTCGTATCATTCCCCACCCCCCACAATGTTTCCAGGAACAGTCTTGTCAATCATGTCACATTATTATAAAAGTCTTGCTTTCCTATCTCCTCCCCCCTTCTATTTTTCTGAACAGAAATTCTAATGAAGGCCATCACCACACCTTAGCGTGTCCTCTTTGAAATTTGTAACTCTAAAGCAACAGGAAAGTAACTCCTTTTCCCCCTCTAGCTTTATCAATGTATATAATATATACCAGTTATATTAATGGAAGTACCTCCTACATCCTTACAGCCCAAAAATGTCCATTTCATTTGGAGCTCCTATTTCTTTTCTCCATATACCACATAATGAGTGAAGTCACACAACATGTGACTTTCTCAGGTTTGTTTCACTAAACATACACTCTTATTTTAGATTTTATTTTATAAATTGGGCTCATACCTGTAACATAGGTATAAACACAAAAGAGGATTACACCTTCTCCACTCAAGGTTTATATTTTATTGTTCAACTTGAAATCTAAGTCCAACCACATGGCTCAATGGGTGCCAGGGGTAGATATTTAGTAGAGCTGTCATCTTCTAATGAGACAAGTACCTCCCAAACTGGAAATACTGAGCTAAAGGAACCAGGAGGTGAATAATGCAACTTCTTTTTTTGTTATTTCCACCAATACTTCTCAGTTGTCTGAGTCCTAATGGAGTGAGCAACATGCACACATGGTCAACTGTAACACAGACACACAAAATGATGAAACATGGGGGAAGGGTCATCAGTGCACTGGGAAAGGCACTGAAGACACCCTGAACTCCACACCCCTCATCCCAGTAAAGTGACCCTAGCCTTTCTGGCTCATTGGAGTCATCATCTTTGATGCCATCACCACCATGAGTAAGCGCAAGCACAGGTTTGCCTTGCCCTCCTCCTTGGGGTTGAAGTGCCATTTTCTGTTTGCAAGATGACAAAGTTTCATTCTTGTAAAATGTCAATCTGTGACTTTCTCTTAACCAGGATTGCCATTTTTTTGTGCTTTTCCTACAAACTTCCTTGATTTCACCTCTATTTTTTGACCTTTGATATTTAAAAGCCACGTCACAAAATGGACTATCTCTCAGTCCCTTCATGCTATGACCCCATATTTTCTCCAGCTGCCCCACCACGAGAGTCTCATAATACTCTAAATTTTTAGTGGGGTTCCCTTTGAAAATACTTGAAATTGTTGTGCTAACTTGCTTCGAAAGTAGATCCTGCCTGCTTTGCCTGGTCCTGGTCCAGGGTAGGTACAGTAGAAACAGTGTAAACTTTAATTAGTTCGCCATGGTGCTCATTCACAGAAGAGAAAGCCATTTGCTAACCAACTGCCTCTTTTGTTTCTGTCACTTATTAGCCTGCTATTTACTCAGAACAGATGCATAAAAATAGAGAGGACATGAATGCAGACATGAAATATTGGAAGAGCACAGAGTGTCTGTGGGGCTCCTGCCCTTGCAGGAAAGAGTCATCAATTATGAATGAATAAAACCTATGAAAAACTGGGGGAAGAAACAATGTTGATATGAAAAAGTACGACTCCATCTCAGTTGAGTGCTGTTTAATCGGAACTATACACATAGTTGATTCCAAAATAGGTATCTTAGAATATTCATAACTTACATAAAAATCTTAATCTGCTCATGTTGACCTATTAAGTAATTGGAGGAAAATAGTGGATTTTGAATCAACCTATTAATGTGTCATCCACCATTAACATAGCTAATGTGTTATACTTTGGCAGTAACGTCAGAAAGGAATAATACAGCTGAGAAAAAGAAACCACTAAAGCAAAAGGCTTTCATATCGCAAATTTCAAGAAGGATTTGGCAATATTGTGGAGATTTGGTTTTCTGGCACTATTATTTCGGGGTCGGTGAACTTAACTTAGAAAGACTATGCCAAGGGTTGGTTGGTGGCCCTTAATTAGAATTCATAGCTTTCTTTCAGGGGAGAGAGAAAAGGAAAATAAGGTTTTTGTGGTGTGTGGAGAACGACAGGGCTCCCTTCCCAAAAAGAACCTGAAAGGTGGTGGTGGGGTGGTGGGGGGGCAAGGAAAAGAGATAAAGAACTACAAGACTAAAAACTACCTGTGAGAGAAACCAAAGATTAGCCATTTTGGAAGAAGGTGAGACATGGATGCCCCACTGTTGCCATTGAGGCAACAACTGATGTGGAGAGAAAGAATCAGCATTTGGCCCATGAACATTGACCCAGTTTGGTGAGAGACTTGTCATCCTGGGAGTAGCCATGAGGCCAGTCTCTGCAAGCAGCATTCGGCTGCAACAGGACAGAAATGCAAAGAGAACATGAGGTTTACTGCAAATAGGCAATGGTCTGGGGCAATTGAACACATGAGCATCAGTATGAGTAAACTAACGATGTGTGCTAAAGGAGTCTAAAGAGTTTGGAAATTTGAAATTTGTGTTGGAGCCTGCTTTATCTAGCTTTGTTAGGGGGCTGTGGTGAAATCAGGGGACTGTGGTCCCCAGTATTGGTGGTGCTGTATTAAAGTAGCAGCAGCTATCCATTCATTGGTGGGTGTAGATTTTGAAAAGGGAAGTCAAGACTCCTCATGATAGGATTACCAACAGGAGATTAAGGAGAAGATGGAGACAAAACACATGGACTTGGAAATTTGGTACTTGAGAACTTGATTTAACTTTGAACTGCAAAGCTTAAAAAAGTTCTAGAGATCTGAAAAGGATTGCTGTGTTGCTGTTTTCATCCTGGAACAGACATCTGAAGTGGTTGTTACTGCTGTATTGAGTGAGTCCTGCTGGTTTCCAGGCCATTTTAAAGTTGGACCTAAAAGAATGCTGAAGCTGTGCCTTTTGGAGAAGAATTGAAGGTGCCATCCTGGTTTCCTTGTTGGATTTGAATCTCCTGCTTTTGAAGAAGGATCGACGACACCACCTTGGCCTTTTCTGACTCGAAGTGAAGGAAGAAAGAGCAATGGCACCATCTTGCCTTCTTTATCTGGTTTGAAGTTGTGTCAGCCACCATTTTATGGATGCACATAACTGCTGCAATCATGTGTTCTTTGAACTGGAGACTGAACTGGTAAGTAAAATATCAAAGGGGTTCCTTGTATTCTCCAGTGACTTTCATTTGTTTTGCCCTTTTAATAAGTAAATCTGCTTTTGCCTCCTTTCAAGGTTTATGTGGTCTTGTTACTGCATGATCGGGCTGGGAATAACCTGGTGTGTGACTGGCTTTAAAAGGCCAGCTGCCCCTCCCACCCTTTGTCAGTTTGGTTAAATACGTTGTTTTATTTGTTTTCCAGCCTGATATCAGTTTAATTGAGGTATCTTTGGAGAGGCCAGATCAAGACTTGAAAAGATGGACCTAGAATTGGTTCTATTTTTATCTTGGAGTTTTTCTGCAGCCTAAAGTTGAGACTGACCTGATGTTGAAAAAGAAGAGGAATGCTGTGTCTTATGTGTGGAGAAAGCTGGAACAGACACCAAAGGAGGAGAAAGGAATGTCCTGCATTTGGATCACATGCTTGTGAACTACGATTGGACATGTGGTATCCAATAACCAGGAAATAAAGGACAGATTTGGCCATGTAATGAGGTGACCAGGGACTAAGTATAATTCTGAACATGTGGTAGGGTAACTGGGTTTTTCATGTTTATTGTATAGTACATGTGATGGGGTAACTAGGGTTTTACATACTTACTTTGTAGTACATGTAATGAGATAAATTGTGTTTGTTTACTTAGTAATAAATAGTTTGATTACTTTAGAGTTTGGTTTGATTTTGGGGGTTGCATAAAAGGCTGCTGGTACAGAAGGAAACTGGAAGCAAGCAAGGGGCAAGTCTAAGAAATATTTTTTTTTCTTTTATTTTTCTGGTTTGGGATAAAAAGGGATCTGGGGCAAGGAAGCATCAGGTCTTTGACAAAGGCAACCTTTGTGTGGAAGTTTAAGGGTTAATTTTAAGGGTTAATTTTAAGTTTAAGGGTTAAGTTTAAGGCTTTTGTCCTTTTCACTTCAGATTAAAAGGTAAAGGTTTTCCTCTGGTTTAAGAAGCTGGTAAAAGGTTTTTAGTGAAGCCGTGCTCCTTCCCCATCCAATAACAAAATGAGTGGACAGTTTAACTTCTTTGTGATGCATTCTAGAAGATTTTAAGACACTGGTTGCTTCTATTTATGAGAATTTTCCTTTAACTTTCTACACAGTTTTGTTTAGCAAAATCTCACAATATAGATTTCAGGGTCATAAGCTAAAGGAAAAGAGATGATGTATCTACTCAGGATAAAATAGAATGAGAGTTTCACTGTTACTCTTTGATGTTAACATTGATCTGGTTGATTATTTCTATATAAATTCTGAGTTGTTGATTTTATATATCTATCTCAGAATTTATATATATTTACATATATAGCTCAGAATTATATACATAATCAATATGTATGTATGTACATATATCTCAATTTATAGACCATAATGATAAATGAATACAATTACAATTGTCCTTCCATTACCAGGCAAACAGCTAATGTAAGTATTATCAACTGTCTGATGAGTCATTACATCATAAACATACTTTTTAAAACAAAATATTCCTGAATATGTTAGATATGTTTGTGGATGATATCCATAGTCTGAAGGTAATTGTCTTTGTTTCTTTTTGCTTTCCTTATTTTATGAAATACTTTGATTATGCATCTTAACTTTAAGAGTCATAAACTTTAATATAAAATGGAAGAGAAATTAGTCTTTCAAAATTACAAAGAATGAACTTACAGTCTCCCTTTTTTACTTATTTATTTTACCATTTTCATAAATCACTTTATAATCTTAAATCTGCAAATTTAGTAACATATCACCTATTATGGATGTGTTGATAGATACAGAGTTAGTGACACTAAAGATTTTAGTATAAGTATGTGCTTAGTGGAATAACTTGTACATATGCAATAACTAATTTTCTACATCAAGAATATTTGGAAATTATAGGAAGAATTGAGTAGAAATTTAAAAAAGAACATTAAAAAAGAAAACCTAAATTCATTGTATTGCTGAAAAAGGTGTTTATAATGTTTATATTAAGGAAAAATATTATTTTTAAAATAGCATGTAGATATATGGTTTTTAAAAATAATTAATATTTTAAATATTTTAAACATGTTTAAATATCAGGAATGGGCTAATTTTATAAACTATATGTTAATTATTTTAACACTATCACTAATTTGTCACCTTTCATATGTCTCAGTTTTTTTTTTTTTTCTTTCAGTTTTCCATAGCGACTATTATTACACTGATTTTATTCACTTCATTCTTGGCTTATCATTTTGAAATAACTTTACTTTTAATGACTTACATATTGTACATAGAAATGAGATTTGTCTATATTATTTGGTATATCCTAGTCTTGCACAGATCATTTATTATTTCTCTTTCTCTATACCTTTGACATTTTTGAGTATAAATTCCTATTCTCTATGATTAAGTAGTTTCTTCTTTTCTAATACCAAGGTCACGCTCATTTTTAAATTTTTGTTGTCTTCTGCCAGATCATTGGTCCAACATTGAGCAGAAACAGTGAGAACATTTAGTTTTTTCTAATCTTAAGGGGATGTTGCTTAATATTTCATATTTATTAAGAACAATGTTTGCAGAAGGTTTTCCATAGATGACTCTTACTGGAAGAAGAATATTTCCCTTTATTTCTAGTTCTCTATAATCATTATTCATGCATTACATTAAGTGTTGGCAAAGGTATTCTTGTTATCTACTGAAGAAGGCATCTGGATTGCCTCCTTTATTCTGTCAAAATGAGAAGAGTCCAGATTTTGAATTATAAAGCAAAGTCTTACTCCTGACATCCCACCCCACCCCAGTGGTTGCATCAGGCAACAATATGCTGGTAAAAAAAGCAGGAATCATGGGCACAACAACACACTACTCAAGGAGAAGCAGAGGTCATGAAGTAGGTTGCTAGTGGAAGATCTGCTGAAGAACATCAAGACCCTGACCTTGTCTTATTGATGGAAATATTGTATACAGCATCCAACATGCATAGAAGGAGGGCCAGGAGTAAAAGTGAAAATATGCATTTAGACTTTTAGGCTTTAGGGTTTAGGATGTATGAGTTTGATGATTGGATATTTGTTTAATCATCAGATATTGAAAAGGAACCATATTCCCAAACCCTGCTCAGGGTGCCAATCTTATTAACTAAGTATTTCACTGATCAAGCCCTTTATCAGTGTCAGAGGCATGCATCCCTTGTTATTGTCCTCCCACCCCACTCTTCCTAGTCCCAGTTCTTGATTCATGCTTTGATCCAGGGTGATCCTGGTGTTCTCCATTTGTTCAACTTGAAAGGAGCCTTGTGGCTTGGCCCATGACTTACTTTAGGTTCGGCATCTGATTAATTGGTTTGCTCTGACTTGCTATGTTGTATGTAGACAACCAGCAGACCCATACCCCATTATATCCATCCATTTATCTAATGTATTATTGGGTATATTTGGTGATAATTTTTCAGAATCCATGATGAATATTCTTCTGTATATTACATTTCTTGTGATGACATTTTCAGGTGTCCTGAGGTTAGCTGTGAGGGGTCTCTTCTGACTTAAATTTATGAAACAAGTAGGTACTCTGCACAGTTTCTGTGGTGTTCCTGGGTCCAAAGCCTTTTTTTCCTCAAGACAGACTGCTTTCAGCACTGAATAAAGCCTCCCCCAGCACTACCAAGCCTGGAGGTGCTATCTGCCCCATTTCTTGCTGGCAGATGTCTTTGGCATTTGAGAATCACAGACAGATGGATGCAGAAAATTCATGAACTGGACAAATACTTCAAAAGCCTGAAAGTGGGTATTACCACTTATGGACTTTATTGAAAGTCAGAGTTGTGCTTCTCAGCAGATGATTGGTGTAGTATTTCCTCCAGTCTGTGGAAAGCCAGGAGCTCCAGGTATAAGAACAAAGAGCAGAAGTCCAGGGGGTCCACTCCTTAGTAGAGTCAGCCCCCCATTTCATCACTCTAGACGTGGTTTTGGAGAAGGAAGTCTTAAGAATGACTACCTGGACTAAATGGGGTCTCACTTTTCTGGAGTTTATTCCCTGATCTGATTAGATTAAAAGGACACACTTTCTTATGCCACAGGGAACACAGACCCACATCATATGTCAGCAAGCTAGTCACCTATAGACACTGCAACATCAAATAACTGAAAAAAAAACTGTTTTGAGCAACAACACAGTGGTGTGATGGAACTATTTAATATATAAAAGGAATACAATGTTTCGCTAGTTGCTTCTGCCTGTACTGGAGAATTTATTTAAAAATTATATTATGAGAACTTCCATTACCAAGTCATGTCTAGCTAAGGAAGCTGCAACTTCTGTGCCTTCAATAAAAGAAAACCTTATTTCATTGGCCCTCTCTCTATCCCTCCCTGTCTATCTCTCTCATTCTTTCCTTTCTTCCATTCTTCCTTCCTTCATTTTTATCAAATAGCAGTTCTTTTGTGAATGACACAAGTAGAGCACTTAAATTCTTTTGTCTTTCCATGAGAATATCATTTTTCTCAATAGACTTTCAGATAATCAGATCAAATCGTTTTCATTCTTCTGTGTTTGTAATACAAGCTGAACATGCATATCCCCACATATAATTAAATTCTATTGGTAATATTGGTGGTTATAGTGTTTATAAACTGTTCAATTATTTTTAATGTATTCATTAGTAACAAAATCAATTAACATGTAATCCTTGAGTTATTAAAATGCACTCTTGTGACATACACAGTGGGAATAAAAGATAATTTAAATCTATATTTACTATACTCAACTGATTAGAGACTATTTTGAAGCATAAGTTTAGAATTTTATTTAATAAAGTATCTCTAAGTACAACTTACAATATGATGAGTAGATGCTATATTTCTGAAAATTTGACCAATTTTAAATCACTCCTACTGGATCTCAAGGCAAAAGAAAATGAAGATCACTGGGAAATGCAAATCTTTATTTGTATCCTGAACTTTGCTCAAATCCTCATGGTCTTTTTGTTCATTAGCTGAGGATTTCCTTAACTCCTTTGCTTAATTCTTTTGGCTGGATCAAAAAATAAAATGGGTGAGAGGCCTTCTTTTGGTCTTCGAATCTAATTCCTTCAAGCTTGAGAGAGGATGTGCAAACAGAAACCACTTTATTAGAAGGTCTCAAACAGATTTTCCCCAAACTCCCCACCTCATATACTTCATCTCTGTTTAATTTGACTCACTTCTTCCTGGAAGTGAGAAGTAGAACATAGACCCTAGACACCTAGGAAAACATGAGCCACCCAGAAACCACCAACACAAGGAGCTATAGAGCATTACCTTCAAGGTGAGAGAGGATTTTCTTGCTTCTTCTGAAAACATTTTCTAATTACAATGGCAAAATTGTGTGTATGTGATAATTTAGATATGCCTGTAGCCCATATCTAGGTACTGACGGGCCAGGGACAACTTTGAGTTCTGATTCTTTGATTGAGTATGTGAATGTTGAAGACCAGTGAGAAAATAGCAATGTCAACTATGTGGCAGAATACCAATGACAATGGGATTCCCAATGATAGGAATATTAGCTGTGCTTCCCATGTTCAGTCTGCTTATCACAATTAATGATGTCTTTTTACACTTCTAAATTTACACAGACTAAATGAAGTTTGTGAATCTATGCTGGGCAATAAATAAATTGGGGTTAATATTAGTTAACATGGCAAGATATATATAATAATTTGCATTAGAGCCACTACTAATCCTGTGTAGTAAGCCACATGATGGCTAAAATAAATTATTTGCCACAATTGGTAGTCAATGCTCACATGTTGAAGGAATCAATGAAGTTTGTCATTATTACTGGAAAGTGGATTCAAAAGTCAGAGATTAAAGACTACATTTTCCATATGAATTTTTGACAATTTTCCTTGAGATGCAATAAATTAAAATGACCCAGGAGGATATTGAAATGGGTCATTGTAATTGATTGTTTTGTATTGGCACAATGCAATTGCAAATTCTGTCCTATGGACTTTGAGATCCTGCTTTTATATTTGAAGTTTAATTTAACAGCATTAACATACTCTAGAGCTGGACAGGATGAGCTAAAGAGATATTTCACAGTTTGAAGCAAGATATTTTAAAAACCTTTAAATGTGTGTCCCTTAATTATTACAGAAGACCTGAGTCCCCACCTGGGAAATGACTCAAAGGGAAGCAGAACATATTACTCTTCTTCTAGGCATTAAATACCAATGAACTCTGAGTAACAGGTACAATGTCAGCTATTTTGTTCACTTTTTATCCTAAGAGTTGCATCATTACTCAAAAAAAAAAAAAAAGCAAAGCAAAACAAAACAAAAACATGCTTTTCTTGAATCTGAACCTATGAATTGTCACAGATGTGCTTAAACTTTCCCTTTTCCTTGTGAAATTCTAACGTCTGGAGTGTACTTACAAGACCTGCTTATCTTCATGTAATCAACTTGTGAGAACTGATCATGGAATTGTGAATATGAATTGACAAAGTAACATTCCTGTTTCTTTTTGTGATGTATTTGTATGCCTGTTAGATAGAAAACCTCTGTTCCATTTCAGGTGACATCACTTCTCTCCATGACTAAGGACTTCCTTTGTTCATCTGTGATCTTTACTTCAGGGGTCATCATTTCAGTCCTAAATTCGTTCAGTTTCACAGAATAGAGTTCACCTGGCTACCTATTAGGCTTAAAATTTCTCTTTAGCAATTACTCACATTTGGTTTACTGGAGAGGTGGTGAGACTCTTCTATTAGGGTATAGAACTACTACTCATGGACTTATCCAAGAATCAGTAAGGTTCCGAAGTAATTCAATTCACCTCTGGTATGGGGGGGCAGCATGGCACAAAATAAACCACTAACAATTTTGTCATCTCTAAGAAAGACATATGGGATTTTATGATTACTATACAAGGGAGCAGTATTTTAGATCTCTAGACCTTTTTGAAATTTACTGAGATCCTTCATTAAAATCATTAGCATTTTATCCAGGATCAGAGAGAATGGAAGAATGGCTGTGAAGTCTGATAAGACACCGTATTGAAATGAGAGTCAGTGTGTCTTCCTTATTGTCATATTAGACCAAACATACTTTCTGAGTGGATAAAAGATAGCAACTTTAAATATGTTAAGTGCTATTTTATGCTTCCTCTTCTCATTGGGCACCTATTAGATGAGACAAAATATCCCCTAATGGTAAAAGTTGCCTTCCAGCAACAAATAAGTCAAACTCATTATTGAAATGAAAGACTTAAACAGACATCATTTTACAAAGTAGCATAATACTAAAATGAAATGAAAAACTCCACAAATTTTCTAGTAATAGTCAATGTTTGCGATTCAGGCACCAACTGTGACTGAATTTTGTGGGTACTGCATATTGTTTGAAAAGTGAACATGCAGAGCACTTTCAGATTTTAGCTCTAGTTTGACCCGATGAAAGCATCAATTCCATCAGCAGCTTTTTTGCCTGAATGTTCAAAGCTCACACACAAGCATCGCTCCATCTGATTTACTGATGAACTCTGTCCAACACTCAGTCTATGGATCATGATGTGGCACACGGCTCCTCCACTGCCACACAGTATGTTCAAGACCTCCCTCACCTGTGCCCTGATGCCTGTGAATTTACTTGAGCTCTTACATGAGCTCCCCCAGATCTGCTCAAGCTTCTGTGATCCTCTACTTTCTCTACTCCAGCAGCTGTACACATCCCAATTATTCATGAACAGACAGAGGTGGCTGTTTTGTGACCCTTTCATTTATACATCTGCCTGGTTCTCTTTTCTATCAGGTGTCTTCATGACTCCATGTCTTATGTCAATCATCCTTTGCCAAAATATCAGCTATTCCATGAGACTTTCCTGATCATCGATTAAAACGTCAACTTCCCTGTGACATTCTCTATATCCCTCTACATTGTATTTCCCTCATATTATTTAGAAATATTCAATTTAGTTTAAAAAATTCTTGGTTTATTGGATGACTTTACAGAGACACAACTTGAAGAAAATAGAGATTTTGTTCATTGTTTTTTGACTGCTAAATAATCTGTGCTTGAAAAGAATCTCAATAGATAATTGGTTAATGAATAAAAAACCATTATTTATAGAAAAGAGAATAAAGATATATGTGAAAACTGTAGTGATTATCTCTTTTTGAGAGCCCAGGAAGAAAAGATGATTTATGAAGTTGACATCTTGCACTAAGACGTACAAATACTATCTACAAAGACTGTGTAAGAATGCAAGCATATAATCTCCCTCTCCCCCCTCTTTCTCCCACCCCTCTGTTGCCCCCCTTCTTGCCCCCCCAGTCAATTTAGCAAGTTTCTCATTTTGATATCTCATCTACCAAGGGGAATAACTATCATTTATTTCAAAGGAAGAATTTATTCATCATTCACTTTATGGTGCCCATATACAAATCACCTATGGATTTTCTGGTATTTCATACGCACATCTTTTAAAATGATCAAATTTTAACAACTTTACAAATCAAAAAAGACTGCCCAGGATCACCCATGGGTGCATATGCTTACTCTGCTCCAATTGCCTTGCTCTTAAACAGATTGTCACAGAAATTGTCTCCCTGTCTCCTTTCTCTCCACTTCCTTTCCCCTGCCTCTTGCCTTTCCACCTTCCCTCACTTTGTCCCACTCTTTCTGCCATCCTTTTTCCTCTCTCTTATTCTTTCCCTCCCCTGTCTTTCCTTTAATATAATTGAACAATATTCCATGGAAAACTACTAGTTTTTCAAATCTAAAAAATAAAGAAATATAATCATTTGCTGAAGTCAACCTCAGAAACTCATCTTGACCAGGATACATCATGAACTTGCACCATGTAATATTATAGCTGATGCTGAGATAGTTTTTCAGTGGTGTTTAGATCAGACTCTTCATCTACAATGAATTAAAGCCTGTATTGGATTTTAAAAAATGAGAATGATGCTTTATCATCATGATTCAAGATGGTAGGCTATTGTGAAGAAAGTTCACACTATAGAAATAAAACGGCTTTCCTGACACTGAGACCAGGACTGTGAGCAGAGTCAGCATGTACATGCCCAGATTCAGAGGGATGGTGAAGCAAAGGCCTTCCCAGACAGCACATAGGAACTGTTCAGTACCAAATTGCCATAAATTACTTTCAGAATGTGACTGTTTTGGATGAAATGATTAATATTTTAGTATGAATGATAAGGGAATATATAGCGATTGATAACCCAATTTGTGTATATGACTTTGGGGTGTGCTTTTGCATTTATATTTAATAAGCTTTGCTTCTTCAAAGTTTTATTGTAAAACCTGCATTAGATACTAGAGACAGAAAAGACTTAGGTGTTTCACATAACTCTAAGTAAGTCTGATTTTGCATGTGTAATGCACAAACTGTTAATAACAAGTTCCCAATTTCTATTGGGAACAAAAATTACTTAGAAGAGGGATTTAGCAGCAGATATTTCAGTGAAGATATAGAATGCCTTTATATCAAGCAAACCACAAGAATAATAATCAGTGGGCTCAAAAACTGAAATATAAACAATTAGGTGAAGTATCACAAATAGTAACTAATATCATATTCTCTCACAATTCTGTCACTTTTGTTTTAATGCTACATAAATTTTCAAGTCTCCACTGACTTGTTACAAGTCAAAGAAAAATTGGCCACTCTTGCTGAGTAGATGGAATAAAGTCTTTTCGAATAACATTTTGGGAAATTACAGTGATAAATTCATTAGAAATATGCCTAATAAACTAAAACAATATAAACTGTCAATAACTGGTTTGTTTTCATAATATTACACATAGAATTGCATACAGTGTTACCTTAAATAAAATACCTCCCTTGCAAACATAAAGCTGTGTGAATGTGTGTGTGTATGTGTATTATAGTTTTTCTTCTTAGGCATATAATTATAAAAGTAGCTCTGAAAACATTTTGTCTGATATCTCACCTGTCATACCACAATCTTTAGCAGAGATCCAAAAATAAATAGCCTACACCTTTTGTAATAGCTATCACTAGAAAGCTAAACAGAGTCACCATTCATCTTGCTCATTGTCATCTTAGCCTTTAGTAGATGTGTTCTTCGAACAAATTTATTGGTCTTATGAATAAAGATCAGCACTCTTTAGCTCAACTCTGTTGGGAAGAACATTATTCTACTGTAAATGGACATAAAATTCAAGTAAATGAATGTTTTAAAGAGAAGCAAAAGTTTTTAAATGAAGCTTCTTGCTCAGGCATATTTAACCTATTATATTCATCAGAACCTCCCTCTGTAATAGTGTGACTACTGGACGGTTGACATTTCAGTTATAAAATTAGTAATGAAATTTAATTATAATCTATGTTTACAAAGCCTTCTCTGTGCTGCTAGTACTGTTATCTTTCATGGTTTGTAAACATGGTTGCATATTTGCATGTATGACTTCTAAAGAATTATTATGGCTTCTCACCTCTACAAACTCTGAGTGATAGTCTATATTTAATCTTAGCAGTGTAATTGTATTCTGGTTGAAATTAAGGAAACTACACATTCATCTGCAATGTTTTACAAAGCAGACCAATAATATCTAGTTTAGTTGCATGTTTTTATGGTGATTAAATGAGATATTTGCATGCGTATACAGCAAATATAAAATATCTGGTTAATATATCTTTGTTGAGCAACAAACTGAAGTTTTAGCTTGCCACAATTGTAAAAACATGTATAAACTATTTTGATATGCTTATTTATATATATATATGGCATGCATAAAATGTATATACATCCTACATATATCTATACTTGTAGACATGTGTGTATAATGTATGTATGTATGCATATATGTTGCTCCTTCAAGAACAATCATTGGTGTCCAGAGATTTCTAATTCCCAAGAGTATAACTGGATTGAAATTAAAGACAGTAAATACTCTACCATGTAAATTTATTTTACAATTATTTTAAAATTTTATTAAATTTAAAAGACATACTTATTAGATGACTAAGCTTAATTTTGTCCACTCATGTACATTGCTCGCATGTGCATTGAACTCAAGATGTCAGCATGCTGTGAATGGCTGTTGACTCTCCTCTTCTATAACAAAGCACAACTACCTAGCAAAGAAGTGGATTTAAGTGGAGACATACGATATTGTCAATGGTAAACACCTACAAACAAGTCCAAACCTGATTTGCATGCTGTATGAGTTCATGGCTTTAAGTTTAATTTTAATACTAAAAAACACCAAATAGGATTTTTGTGTGTGTGCGTGTATGATGCATACATTCTGTGACCAGCTTTTAGTCTAAGCTGGAGGCAACTGATTTTAAGGGCTGGAGGCAACTGAAAAAAGGAAAATGATCTCCTGGTTGGTATTTTTGTGAGGATTAAATTAAGAGACAAAAATAGACAACAGTGGATCCAATATTGGCTCCATTCTTTCATATTGGGTCAGAGGATTTTGATTGCTCCTTCAAGAACTGTGTAGCTGAAAAAGAGTTATAGCAGAAGTGTTTACGCCTAGAAGAGTGAACCAAACTGAGAAAATGTAGTTTCTGACCTGGCTCCTCAGTTTTCATGCAACACATGACATCCCCCTCTGCTCCCTTTCCCCTCCCCGCCCCGAGGCACCCCTTACCCTGCCCCCCAATTTATCGGTGAATAGTCTTTCTCACAGGTGACTACTGGAGCTGGACTCCCATCAAATAGCTCTGCAGCATGTTCTGCTCTTTTACCTGCACTCCACACATTAATAAATAGTAAGAGAAAAGTCTTTACTGTGTCTTCACATATTCTAGAAAGCACAGCAAGGAGGTAAAGCAACGAGTTCAGCAGGAAGATTTGGCACTTGGACAGAAAAGGAACACAAACAACAACCTGAAACAGTGTAACCCAATGTAACAAAAATTGGTAAATAGTTGGAGATACTAGGATTTTACATTTAATTTTTCATGTTTCACAGAACATATTCAGTTGAGATATTTCCCAAAAGTTTGTAAACAATTGAAAGATTTTTTCAAGGTCTTCATGTATCATGTCAATTATCTATAAATTTTATCAGTTGTTTATTACATTTGAGATTAATTTGCATTACATTACACTTGTCAACATTAAATTTCATTTGCCACATGTCAGCCAATTAAGGAGCAAATTCAATGCATTAGAGTTCACTAGATGTAAGTTTGAACACCACTGCTTAATAATCCTTTTGTCTTAATTTTTAAAGTGAAAAAATAAAAATATTGAGTAGACACTAAATTTATAATTTTATTCACTACTGTAAAGTGGGTAAAACAGGAAAGTAAAATCAATAGATGTCTACCTTTGGTAAAAATAGTTACATATTTGGCTTTTTAAAAGAAATTCACATTAACTTTTTTAAATGTCAAATTAAACATTTTCAAAATATGTCAGAGAAGAACAAAAGTGGTTATTTATTACTGACATTAAGAATAGTGGGGAAAGCTGGGCACGGTGACATATGCCTGTAAGCAGCAGCCTAGGAAGTCAAGGTGGGGACCAGGGATCACAGTTTGAGTACCACTTGGGGAAATGTAGAAAGACCTATGTCCAAAAAATAACTGGGTGTTGTGGTGCATGCCTGTAATCCCAGCTATCTGGGAATCTGAAGCTGGGGATTTCTTGAGTTCATGGTACATTGGGCAATGTGAGCCTGTGGTTCCATGGGCAAAAATTGTGAGACCTAGTTTCAAAAAAAATGTGGGGAAGTTAAAATGAATGTAAAAATTATGTCAATGAAATAAATCATTTACCCTAGTAAATTGTTATATGCAATATTTATTTCAAGTATATTTAAGAAAAAAAACTTGCTACTAAAGGAAATACATAAGCCTATTTATTGAACAAGCAGGTAACAATTATTACATTTATTAAGATCATTTGATTAATGCAGCTAAAGTCAAAGAAATTAACTAAGGTATATAAAACTAGAATGTTAATTTTGAAGAGGATTTTCTGATAATTGGAAAGTGTGCTTACAGTTATGTGACTATCTCAAATACAGCTTAAAGACTTTTAAAGTTTAACATATCAGTACAAGCATATGTTATTTTATGGCTATAGGAAAGCTTGTATTGATAGAATGTTCTTGGATTGAGTCCAAGCTATTGTACTTAAAAGTTGAAGAGGATCCATGAAAATGTACCATCAGTTTGGAAGAAATGCCAAGAACTGTACTATAGAATAAAGTACATGCACTCAATATGTACTTTCTCAGCCCTAGCTATATATCAGGACTGATTAAACTTTTATCAACAGTAAGCAGAAATGCATTGTAAAAATACATACCTCCTCAAAAGACTGGAAAGCAGACCTTGAGCAGATATCTGCACACCCATGCTCATGGCAGTGTAATTCTAATAATGAAGGAACAGAAGCAGATGGTGCTGATTGTCCATGGTCAGCAAGAAGGGAGGATATATATTAAGATATTGCCCCTCTGTGATGTAGATAGGCAGATAGCTATGTGGGTATTTGTAGATAATGAAATAGTACTCTTCTTTAAAAGGCAAAGAATTCTGCTAGGACCTGGATAAACTTTGAAGACATTTTGTATGTGAAATGTCAGTTACCAAAGGGGGAAGGATGTAGGACTCCTTTCAGATAAAGTAGTTGGAACTCTCACAGGAAAGCAAAACCCAGACTGCTAGGTGTCCAGGACTCAGGGGAGAAAGAATGAAGAATGGTTGCTTCATGGAACCAGCATTTCTGGTTTGCAACAAGGACACTTTCAGAGGGCTTGCTGGTGATGTTCGCACATTGGTGTGGATGTCATAAGCATCACCAAACAGCTCACACTGACAAATGATCCAAATGCTAAAAGAATGAAGGAAATCATAAACAGCTGGAAGTACATCAAATTAAAAAGCTTCTGTATGATAAAAGAGACAATAACCACAACAAATTAAAACCCCAATGAAATGGGGGAAAAATGCCCTCCAAATAAGTGATAAGGGTCTGATAATAAAGATCAATAAAGAACTCACATAACTTAGTCAAAATAAAGCAAAAAAACACAGTCAAAAATAGTAAGAAGAGCTAAAAAGGCACTTCTTCAAAGAGGAAATACAAATGGCCAATAAGCATATGAAAAAATATTTGGCATCATTTATCATCAAGGAAATGCAAATCAAAATCAAACGAGATGTTAACTTGTATCATTAAGAATGGCCCCTATCAAAAAATGGACAACAACAAGTGCTGACATGAATGTGGTGAGAAATGAACACTTTTACCCTGCTCGTGGGAATGAAAACTAGTCCAGATACTATGGAAAGCTTTGTGGAGGACCCTCAAACTACTGAAAATGGAGCTATCATTCAATCCAAGAATCCCACTTCTGGGAATCCACCCAAAGATACAAAAACATTAATTCAAAAAGACACCTGTATTTAGATGTTGATTGCAACACTATTTCAATAACCAAATGCCCCACAATTGATGAATGGTTAAAAAAGATTGGTATATTTGTACAATAGAATATTATTCTGCAATCAAAACTAACAAATGTGGCACATTTGTGATAACATGGACTTAGAGGGAATCATATTAACAGAA
>PVHY01001537.1:101573-154692 GCA_004024945.1 Uropsilus gracilis | reverse complement strand
ACAGAGGGGGGATATGAAGGGAGGAGGAGGGATCAATTAATGCACAATTGTGACAAATCAATAAAATGAAAAAAAAGAACTAAATAATATAGCTATTGAAAAAAAATAAAAATAAATAAATAAATAAAATTACCGTTGAATTGTAACCTAGACCAGAGGAGTTCTAACTTCATACATACATATATATTTCATAGACTTTACTTTTAAAGTAATTTCTATACACAGCAAAACTAAGCAGAAAGCACAGGATGCTCATATGTCCGTGTCTCACATTTGCCCAGCCTCCCTCATTATCAAATTCCAGCACCAAAGTGGTACAATAGTACAAAAGATGAACCTATACTGCACATAATTAGCACCTAAAGTCAATAAATCAGATTTATTCTTTTATTTTCTTTCCTTTTGTTGATTCATTTTACCAGAAAGCTGATAAAAAAGTTGGTGTATATTCTACGAATTTTGACAAAAGTATACTGACTCATAGTCATCATCATAATATATAGAAAAGCCATCTCTGCTCTACCTGTTTATTCCTTCTTTCCCATTGGTTTACCACTAAAAACCTATGACCTCTTTATTAGTCCCATGCCTTTTTTGCCTTTTTCAGAATGCCATATAATTGAAATCCTACAGTACATAGCCTTTTTATATTGCTTTCTTTCCCTTAGTTATCTGCATTTAGGTTTGTCCATGTCTACTCATAAATAACTCATTTATTTTCAGCACTAAATAATAATCCACTTACTGGATGCACTTCAATTTATTTATTCAGTCACCTAGTGAAAGATATCTTGGTTAGTTTTCAAGTTTTGACAATTACTAATAGATTAATAAATTTTATTTGGGTAAACACCAAGAGTATGAATGCTGGATTACAAAATAAGAGCATGTCCAACTTGTTTGTTTTTTTTTAATCTTTCAATATGATTGTATATGCATCACCTTTCTGCCTTTTGGCTAAGATTAAGTAGTGCAAAGTGACTGTACAATTGTGTATTCCCACCAGCAATGAGTTAGAATTCTTGTTGTTCCACATCCCTGCCAGCATCTGATATTGTCAACACTATAGGTTTTCACAATATGGGTGAATAGTGGTATCTTGTTTTAATTTGCAATTACCTAGTGATATATAATATTGAGCACAAAAGGGAAAAATTTTAATTTAAAGGTTATCTACAAAAACCATACAGCAATTTTAATAATGGCAAAATATTAAAATCATTCCTCTTAATACTGGGAATAAGAGAAAGATGCCTGCTGATGCTAATTCTACAAAATTTTACTGAAATCTATATGATGTTATAATGCAATATTATTTCAATAAAACAAAATAAATTTTACTGAAAATCCCAGCCATTGATAAGACAAGAAAAAAACACACACACGAAATAGTGAAACTGGCCCAAGGAAATATAAATAGACTAACAAAATATAATAGAGGGTCCAGAAACAAATCCACATATATGTGGTCTTTTGATTTATTACAGAGATTACACTTAAGGGAAAGGATGGCATTTTGAATAAGGATGTTACATTAATTGAATGTCCAAATAGAAAAAAAAATGATCCCTCTCTTATGTTATGTACAAATATCAATTGAAGATGGTTAAAAGTAAAAACAACAAATCTTCTGGAAGAAAACAGGATATCCTGGAGATGACAAATATTTTTTAGCAATATACAGCATTGTAATCATAAAGGAAAAAATTAATTGAATTGCAATAAAACAAAGAACATGTTCATTAAAGACACCATTTTGAAGAAGAAAATCACAGAGAATAACTACTTGAAATATATTCCTGACAAAAAAACTTGCAGTTATACAAATAACTCCCAACAAATTGATTAAGAATAACCAACAAGGCTGGGCATGGTGGCACATGCCTGTAAGCGGCAACCTAGAAGTCACGGCCGAGGCCAGGAATTGTGGTTTGAGTCCCTCCGGGGGCACGTAGGGAGACCTATCCAAAAAAAAAAAAAAAGCTGGGCATGGTGGCAAGCTCCTGTAATCCCAGCTACCTGGGAAGCTGAGGCTGAGGCTGGGGATTGCTTGATACATAAGCCTGCGGTTCCACACACAGGCAAAAATAGCAAGAACTAGTCTAAAAAAAAAAAAAAAAGAATAACCAACAGTGGGGCAGGGGAGGATGTGCAAAAAACTTACTAGGCACTAGACACAGCATACCAAACTAACCAGCAGATCTTTAAAAACACACATCTTTAATCATCTGGAGACTGAAACCATTATATCAAAAGGATAAAATTAAGACTTGACTATAACAAGCACTGAAAAGAATACACTCCAATGTAAAAACTTATAAATTAATAATATTGCTTTGGAAATAGGTTTGCCATTCTATGATACCACTTCTAAACACATACACAATAAAAAGACACATTTATAGACATCAAAAAACTTTTCCAAAGTCCAGACAAAACTAGAAACAATGCAAATGTTGATCATCAGCAGATAAAAAAATATATTGTCCATATGAACTGAAAGAATCACCAGAATAATATGTCATGAGTAGCTCTAAGAAAATTGTAAATTTTTTAATTGTGCTTAAGGGAAGAGGTTGAGTTAGAGATTAGAAATGGTTGGTCAAATAGAAGGTACAATGCTGATGATTTTGTACAATAAAATTTTAAATATTTTTTAATATTTCAGTTTGAGTTTCTTGGTTTGTTGACCTCTACTCTATAACGTCTACACATCCATCTATACTGGGAAGATTAGAAATTATATAAAAAATTGCAAAGAAAAGGTAATACTTACCCTTTGGTATGCAAAGGATTATATAATAAAACAGTAACCTCAGGCTAATCTGTTGTCCTGAAAATTTTGTCCACAAATTAGGTGGTTTCCGCTTAAGCCAATCTACAAGTCTGTCACAGACAGACCTCAATGGTTGTCCTTCTTCCTGGTGTCCTGACCCGCCACCATGCCTTAGGAACCTGCTCTCTCACACACAGAATAGTCCTCTCCTGCATATTCTTCCTCTGGGCCTCAGAACTCTCATATCCCTGTCATAGGCCCACAGGAAGTCCCAAATTCCATCATTAAAAGCAAATATTTTTCAAAAACCATGTGATTTTCCTTTAAATTATTTAAAAGAGTCAACATCCCAGCCTGAAGTATTGGCCTTCACTTTTTTTTAATCCAAGTCAATAATAAATGTGAACTCAAATTCATGGCATAGATGTCTGTGGCAAAGATAAGCGTTCTCCAGAGCAATCCCCTGCAGAATCAAGAAAACATCTCTCAAATATAGATTCTTTCTATGCTCTTATAAATATTGGAGGTCAGTTTCAAGAATATGGAAATGGCCACCACATTTGTTCTGCTATCCAGCGAAGATTAGAAATGGTCTGCTTTGGTCTGGTTATTTATCAGTCCGTAAAGGAACAAGTTGGCAAATACCATAAAGATTAGCAGCAACAAGGCATTTTTCCTCAAAATTTATATGTATAAATGAGACTTTACCTATGACAGTTTCCAAAAATCAGCAGAATATCTTCTGGCCTTTCAAAGGACTGAGTCAAAAATATCCTGATTAAAAATGTTGATATAGTCTTACTGTTGAAGGCAGAAAAGAAGCACTCTTACAATTATATATGAACTTTCCCCATCCTTCCTCAGGTTCTCCTACAATTATTCAGGATTTGAATTCCTAGAATCCTTTTTTTTTAACTGAGTATTAGATGATTATTAAACTTAGATATTAGATGAGTGTTGCTAATGGTTAAAGTGATATTTCTAGTCAGTCTTTCAAAAATACAAGATGATGAAGAAATTAACCATCTGCTTGTCCCACCCCCTTACATAATGCTTCCCAATAGCCAGTTTTGCTGTGGCAATACCTTAAATTAAATAGTTCCTCTCCAGTATCAGTCTTCATATTATGCTATCTCCTGAATCCAGACAGATGCACCAATGGCAATTCAATGTCAATAATACCATCTACTATTCCACTGTGGGCAGCAGATAACAATGACTTCCTTTGGATTATGATTATGAGCAGGTTGGAAAATATGAGTAAGATATAGAACTTGTATATGTATGGAAAACTGATCAAACATTCACTTGAAAAAAAATTTGCAAATATAAATTGAATGAACAGCAGTTCAATTACATGGAAATCTCTCTAAATAAGGGACTTATCACCAATCAATCCAGGACAGAATTTCAGGAAAAATGAAATGGGTATAGTCTCAGCTATATTCTATAGCTTATGGTCAAACCATCAGTGTCAACAGTAAATACCTCAACTCTCACAAATTTTGCTCAAGAGATATTGCTTCATCCTCTTGTTGGACACTGTGTCAATGGACCCATTATCAACTGTTGCTTTTTCTCTAAGCACTCTTGTTCAAAGTCCCTTTCCAGTTATTTGCATTACCTGCTTCTAATTGCTCCAAGGTTTTATCTGCATTTTTGAATTCTAATTCTCTGGTGAACATTTTCTCAAACAGATAAATCAGTAAATAAAAATCTGATTTGCTGCCATTTGTTTGAAATTCTATTCTTTCCTCACTCATTTTGGTCAAAACTCTAATCCTAGAGTTAGGAACTAGATTGTCTTACATTACACCTCATGGTTGGGGAATGCAGAACAGTGGGATATAGAAATATGTGACTTTACTGAGTATTTTAATTCTATGACTAAAGAAGGTCCTGTTGGAAAGAATTGCTCTGTGTGAAAATGACAGTCTCCTTTTATGACACACAGGGTAGTCATATAAGTCCTCACGACTCTTCCTGGCCAACCAAACAATACCAACCAAACAATGACACCTAAACCATTTATAGTAAACCTAAATGTACTACCTCAGTCTTAATGAGACTATATCTCCAGTGGGTATAGCATACACTCTCTAGGAGGGTGATGAATGGAAGGTCAAACAATACTAGAACCCATCTTTTTTACAGTCAAATCTTTAATTTTCCCAATGTCCAACACCTAATGCTCCAGCAGCTAATAAAAAATCATCTTTACATCCTTTTGTGGAAGAGAGTGAAGAATGAGATATAACCTTGGGATCTTGGTTTTTATAACCAAATATTCATCCACAGGACCTCTCCTTCAGAAGTTTTTGGTAGAGGTGGACAAATGTCAAGAAGAATATGTTATCTTAGTGTAAAATTTATTGCGCAGCCCAAAGTTGTATTCCTGGGTTATCATCATATTCCCTTAGAAAATAAAGATGAGGGAGTGGCCAACTGTCACAGGTGGGCACTGGGTTGGCCTGGGCATAGACAAGGCAACGGGAGGTGGGGGGAAGTCTGAGGGGGTATAAAGGCATCCCCTCTCTTTCACTCTCACCCCTCTTAATCCTCAGGAGGAATGAGAAAAAAACTAATAATCCAAAGAATGGATAGAATTGGTGAGGGACCAGATAAAAATCCTGCCCACACATCCGAGCAGAAAGCAAGAGAAGGAATATCAAGAAAGTCATTGTATAATGGACTGGAAAAATGATCATGGACAGCACCTGTCACAGAGTCACACCTACGGCCTTACAACAAGTGGACGAGCCAAAATCTAAGGGCTGATACATCACCCAAGATACCATTCTTTGGGAGAGGAAGGTCACAGAGTTGGGGCTTCAGTCCCAGAGCAAGGTTACAATCTGAAGGAGAGGAAATGATCTGCAAAGGCCTTTAGCAGATGCCTGTTCATAACAGTTATCTTCTACAATGAATGACACGGAACTGATTGGAGAAGGCAGTCAACAATGAGAAGACACCAATAGACTCCAAATGAGCACAAACTGGCTACCCAATGCAAAATTAATACTGAACACCTACCAGCACAGCTTGCTATGTCCGAGGATCACAATCCCTCACCCAAGAAAAGGAAAATGCCACAGAAAACAAAGAGACCAAAGCACTCAACATAGATCAACAAACAACAAGAAGAGAGGGGTCTGAGTGAACAGAGGGGGCATCAGTGGGAGGGGAAGGCTTTCCAAAAACCATTTGCTGATATTGTATAAAATCTAAAGAATGAATAAAATTTAAATTAATAAATAAATTTTAAAAATAAAGATTATCTCGGTTAAAAGAATGGAAAGAGAGAGAAAGGAAAAAAGAAGGAAAAAAAGAAAATAAAGCTGAGGCAATAGAGACTAGGATTCAGGTTACCTTCCATTCACAATTCATTTTGAACCCTTGGTAATAAGGTATTGGGTTCCATTACTCTACTCATTTCTGGTGAGAGGCAACAGGGTCAGAGAATTCACTGCTCCAAGTTCACCAGCTCAAAAGTTAGCCATAACTATAAAGCTTGAGCTATAGAACAAATAATTAAGTCACTGATGGGAACACAATTTGAATCAAGCTCATTAATAGGTCACTTATCATTTACCAGAAGGAAAAAGTTGTAGTTTAGCAGATAAGAATAAGGATATTGAAAGTGGGAAAGAAAAGATACAGACCAAAGTCATATTCATTCTGAACTCTAGTTACTGTACTTCTATAATTTCCTTGAAGCAAGAATTACATTCACAAAACCCTATGCCCTCTGATTCTATGAGATGAATGAATGTCTGCTCTATACATTGAGAAAATCTGACATATAGGCCATGATTTTCAAATAGCGCTCTCAACTATTGCATATCTCCCTTGGTTTCATGCTTCATAAGTGTTTCATATCGCAATAGCACACCAGGGAGAAGGCACCCACAGCCAGCTGAGACTGCAGACATCATCATCACAATCATCATCAGCACCTCAACCCTGATAAAAGCTGACTGGGGACACCTTGGTTACTGGGAGGACTCAGGAGATGAAACTGCACACCCCCACCGTGGCTGTTTCAGCTACTCTGGAGCCAGCCACCATAAAGGCCATCAGCACAACACCTGAAACGGCACCATCAGCCAGATGAGACCATACTAACTAGAACTGGGTCACTAGTTGCTGAGAGATGGGGGGTTGAAACAGGACTATACCAATGCTGCTGTTCAAGGTGAGAAGCCCTTGTCCACCCTTCCAGTTGGGCGCAGAATTGGAAATCCCCTCCCCCCCCCTGCACCCACTACTTGAAGGGTCCCAAAAGTCCAGCTGGGAAGGATAAGAACTTACCTGGGAAGAACAATTTGCCCAGCCTGGGGAGCCCCTCCTCCACAAAACACTCTCAGTGAGTAAGCTCAGCTGAGTAGTACAGATGACTCAGCAGGGCAGAGCACCTCCCCCTACACAGGTCAGTTTCTCCATACCACTTTTTTCTTTCTGGTTTTTGAGTTTTGTTTGTCTGTTTTTGTCATTTTTGTTTATTTTTGGTCAGTTTGTCTGTCCTTTCAGTGTCTTTTTTCTTTTGATTTTCTCACTTTATTTTTCTTCTTTCCTTATTTTTTCTTTCTCTTCTTTCTTCTTTCTTCTCCTTTTATCACTGCCCATTTCTGCATTGCCTTTCCTATCTTCTCCCTCCTTTCCCTTCTTCCCTTCCTTCCTTCCTTTTTTCTTTCCTTCCTTCCTTCCCTTTCTTTTTCTCTCCTTTCTCCCTTTGTCACCTCTTCTGGAGTTACAACTTTGAAAAGGATAGACCCTGGGAAGAATAGCCCATTAAGCTCAATGGCTCCACCCTGAGGGCCACAATAACAGAACTCAGAAGTTCACTGCACATTGCCAGAAGACTGATCCCCCATTGTGCTTTTCAGGACAGCCAACTACACAGGACCCCTGACTACCCCAGGCTGAGGCACTCCACAGAGTGGGGGTTAGATAGACAGGGTATCCTGGAAAAATTGTAGCTCATATAAGCATTTGCTACAGCAGAAAAGTGCCCATCCAGGAGCTTCAGGAAAGCTCCACACTCAAATTCCTCCTGCCACAACATTAACCTGGGAACCCTGCCCACTGTCATCAGCACCCAGCAGTCACAAGTCCACATAGAAACCATAGGAATTTCCATGTCCAATTCTAGTATCCCAAAACAACCAGAAAAGATCTGACTGGAAGCACCTGTCATCATCAGGAGCTGAAAAGTGTCAGGGAACTACACTGCTATCCCTGCACAACAACCACACCAGCTCAGGCACTAGACAGATACATCCATGAATTTGCAAGGTCTCCAGGAAATCTTGCCCACCAGTATCATGGACAGAACAAACCCTAAAGGCAAACTATGGGATAGAAGAAATCATAAATGATTAAATGAATGCCCTAGGAAACAATACACCACAGGGAGAATGTCAGCCCTCTGAAATCAACAGCACAGACACAGAAGACTATTTTGACCAGAATGAAAAAGAATTCAGAACCATCATAATGAAAACAACTGAAAGATTTAAGAGAAAAGGCATAAAGGGAAAGAATGATATGTAAAATGCAATCAATAAACTGAGGAATGAAAATGAAACTTTAAAAAAAGTATGGAGGAATTAAAGAAAAGCTACAAAGAAATAATAGTAGAAATGGAAGAATGAATCAGCACTCTCAGAGTTAGGGGTATAATGAATGCAAAAAGAAAAGGAGAGAGAGGGGCAAAGGAAGTCTGAAAAAAGAACTATCTGACACACTAGGAGAAAAGGAGACAGAAAAATGAGAATCCCAGGAGAGGAGGCAATGGAACTGAAAAACTAGTCAAGAAAATAAACTGAAGAGAACATCCCAAATGTGAAGTAAGAAAAAACAGAGATACAGGAAGCTAGAAGAACACCAAATTACCATAATGGGAAAAAAAAAAAACCCTACTGCAAGACATATAATAGCAAAACTCAAAAAAATCAAAGACAAAGAAAACATAATGAAGCTGGAAAGAGGCAAGAAGTAGATTACTTACAAAGGAAATATTACTTAGACTCACATCATACTTCTATGAAGAAATACTTCAGGCAAGAAGACAAATGGGCAACATATTCAACAAACTCCAAGAAAAATAAAATGTCAGCCAAGGATACCTTATACTGAAAAGTTTATTCATTTATGAGGGAAGAACATGTATCTTCTCAGACAAATAAAATCACAAAAACTTCACGACTACCACCCCTTACCCAAGAAATATTACAAGAAGCTTTAAAATTTATATACCATCTATTTTCTCTGACCATAAAGGCATCAAATTAGAGATTAACCTTGAAGAAAAGGACAGGAAACCTCCCATTTCATGAAGACTGAGGCCATCACTATTGAAAAAAACAGTGGAATTGTGAAGAAATCTAAGAAGGTATAAGTATTTTGAGATATATAACAATGGACATACAACCTTCTAGAGTATATGGGATGCTGCAAAAACAGTAATAAGAGGCAAATATACAGTGATACAGTCTCATATCAAGAAACAAGAAAATACCCAAAGAAACAACCTAATCTTCCATCTGAGAAAGTTAGGGATGGAACAACAAAAAAAATAAAAAGCAAGTAGAAGGAAGGATATAATGAAAGTTCTAACAAAAATAAATGAAATAGAGATTTTTTTAAAAGACAATACAAAAGATCAATGAAACAAAAAAACTGGTTCTTTGAAAAGATAAACAAACTAGATAAATCCCTAGCCAGGCTCACAAAGAAGAGAAGGGAGAAAATGCAAATAAATAGAATCATAACATAAAAAGGAGAAATTACAACAGACAAAGCAGAAATCTAGAAGATGATAATTAGAGATTACTTTGAACATCTATATGCAAACAAGTTCAGCAACCTTGATGAGACTGACAAATATTTACAATGATACAACCATCTAAAACTAGATAAAAAAAAAAGACATAGAAAGTATAAAGAAACCAATCTAAAGCAGTGGTTGAAACAGTAATCAAAACCCTCCCCCAAAACAAAAGTACTAGACCAGATGGATTTTCAAATGAGTTCTAGAACACATTCAGAGACGAACTGGTGCTTATCTTACAAAAACTCTTTTAAAGAATAGAAAAAGAAAGAACACTATAAAATACTACCAAATACATAATGTGAAGCCATCACACTAATACCCAAACCAAAGATAAAACAAAGAAAGAAAACTACAGGCCAATCTCCCCAATGAAGAGAGATGCAAAATTTCTCAACAAATTCCTAGCAAATAGCATCAAACAATGCATTGAAAAGATAATACACCATGACCAAGTGGGACATATACATATATAGCCACACACACACACACACACACACACACACACAGGGAGAGTTGTTGTGTATCCTGTGATATATACACATATATATGCAATCCAATCACTTAAAAAAAAGTATCATATCTTTTATTATAGATGTTACAAGCTAACCCTCTTGCTGACAATTTACATGCGCTTGTCTACTAGTGCTACCACAGACTGGGTAGTTTAAAAAACTACCTCAAAGTTTGGGACACTAAAAATGAGAAGCCTCATTTCTCCTGAGGCCTCTCTTCCTGCTGATATTCACCTTCTCTGCGGATACATGGCATTCTTAAAGGAAATGTAACCCTTCTTCTATGTGTACTTCAGATATTACTTCCTCTTCTTATAAGGACATCCACTTATTAGATGAGGGACCCACACTATGATCTAACTCAAGTTATCACCTCCTTATGGACTCGTTCATTTCCAGAACCCAGTGAAGACATCAAGAACTTACTGTAGTTTAAGCTACTTTGAGTTTCATTTCTGCTACTTACAATTATAAGTCATGACTAATATACCCAACAATGTAGAGACCACAAGTTATAGTTTGTAGAATGAGTGATACATCGACCATAGAAAATATATGGACACCTCCTCTTATGATAAGTATGTTCTGCCTAATTGCAACATAGCTTTTCATTCTCATCTAAAGAACTTAACTTTAGTTTGGTCTTTTTTATGGTGTGGGGGAGGGAGTGTGAGAGGAGGGGAGCTAGATAGTTGGTAAGCAATTTCTTGAGATACTCAAGTTGTACAAGGCATGCTAAACTACAGGTAAAAAGGACAACAGAAAAGATACTTAGCAGTAATAAAATTAGCACCCACTTTGTTGACATAAAACTATGACTTTAGATTTGTTTAGCTGTTAGTCACTTGCATTGTTTTGCATCTCCTGCTTCATAACTGATTGATCACCACTTTGCTTTCAAAGTTTAGTTCCAAACACAGAGATTTTAACCTCTCTGTAAAAATGTATATCTATCTCCATCCCCATCCCTTGAAGATACCTTGCCATGAATAACAAAAAGAGTTCCAGATGAAGGATTGGGCTTAGAACTAGCTCTTTTAGAATAGGCAAATCAAAGATGGGGGAGGAGAAGGAAAGAAGAAATCCAAAGTTAGGGGACAACAATATGAGCAAAAACTCTAACTTCAGCATGAGCAACTCAAATGGATCAGCACCTAAAAAAAAAAAAAAGAAAAGAAAAACAAGTTTGCACAAAGATAGACTAAATTATAGATATATACACGCAAAGGAGTTAAGATTTAACCCAGGAGTCATTGAAAGGTCCTTTTTCAGAGCTATTCTGAATATTATTTGGGCATGGAATCACAGGTAAAGAGCATAATACACCCTTACCTTGACCTCTAGAGAATGCAGTATAAATCAGGATTACACACAGGTATGCACACACTTTTATAAAACATACAAAAGCTTAGGTCACAAATAAAAGTGCTAGTTCCAGAGACATTTTCTTAATTTAAGAAAGTTGCTTATGAATGCATTATCTCTCAGAAAGTATTACCCCCTACAAAGAATTTAAGCTTCGTAAAACTTTAGCTATTCTTTGTGTTGCATCAGCTACTTTTTTAAGCTCTTAACGTTAGTGTAACTTTAATGCCAAAAATTTAGATGATACTTAGAAAATTATATTTAGGGCCCAGCAATTCCTAGACCACTTCTCAGCTGCTTTCAAATTAAAGATCAATTGAAAACCACAGTCATGCATTCCAAATTTCAGTGATCTAATGGGCCATGGGTAAAGCAATACGTCTTTATTTTTATAGTGATATAAAGTAATAGACATGCTGAAACCCTTTCATTTTCTTCTTTTTGAAGCCTTTCTCTAGAACTGGACATTTGTAAATTCCAAAATTACCAGGACTCTTCTTTTCAAGTAGTGGAAGAAAAATAGAAACATGACATATTTGTGTCAGTCTAGATTCTTATTACACTCAGGGAGAAGTAAAGTATATACATTATATAAAAATTGTTACAGAGGAAAATCACTGAGAACAGAAGAAAAGAATGTTTGCTTTACATAAATTTATATATTCAGATTACCTATATAGGAAATCAATGAGGATAAACAGTAGAATAATAAAACAAATTTGGGAATTTTTACAAAAAAAAAATTCTGTGCAAAGAGGCACCCTCTTAATCTGTTTATCTGTTTTCATCATCTAATAAATTAGATTATGCTGTGGTGATAAATATTCCAAACCTCAAGAACTTAATCAAATGAAAATTGATGTTTTCCTCACAGAAAATGTACAAGTCCACTACAAGTATAGGTACTTATACAGAGCATTTCCACACAGCTGATGTAAAAATTTAAATAACAACTTAATTTAATAACCTTGTTATCATTAAACAAATAATTAAAATAATGCATTGATTCAAATAATTAAAAATTAAAATAACATTTTAATAACATTTAAAAGTCTTAATAACAACTCAAAAGTTGCCACAACAACACAATCACCCAGACAATAGAAATAGTTGAGAGGTACACAATAGTTTTCAATTCTTCAACCCAGACATTACACACATCATTTCTACCCACATTCTGTTAACTAGAACTGGCTATAGAGTTCTACCCAAACAAGAGGTCAAGAAATACAGTGCACTAGCATCCAAATAAGAAGATATTGAGTGAACAGTCAAATGCAGATGGAGAAAGAAAAAATAAAGGAAAAATTGGTGGTAAATGGTGTTCCACCTATAGAAAGAGGAAAAAGAAAACAAATGAATGCAGTTCAACAACTTATTTAGAAATAAAATTTCTATGAGTTCTCATCTCCGTTTTACTCCTGCCTCAAACAATGTTTAAGTTCTCCAACTCCTAGGATCCTAAGCTAAATCAAGAGATCTTCTGGAGATAAATATGAAAAACAATTTGGAAAAATACCTATTCTAGAAAGGAAAGTTCTCCAAAAAGAGATAACAGCAATAGGGACAGACAGGTGCAGATTCATGTCAAAAATATGAAAACACTTTTTTATTTTATATGTATTTATATTTATATTTATTTATATATAATGATCTGTATTTAATATACAGAATAGTCAATACTTCACATATAGAAGGTATAAAGAAATTTGAAAATACCATGTACATTTTACCCATAGAGACCAAAACATTCAATTAAACATGCTAAAGAATTACAGTGCTTAAAAAAGAAGATTTGATATAGATACTGTGGTGAAGAAGGAGCCAAGAGCCAAGTTAGGATCCAAGTATGGAAGTCAGTGTCAATAATCAAGCCCTACCACCAACTTGACAGTTCTGCCAACTCTGTCTTCTTAAGTTTCTTCTTATGTACATAATTGGTACTGTGTAATAATAACAGTATCATCTACCAGCAATAAGAAAGATTTCTCAAAGGCTCAGGTCTTGTTTAAAATAAGCACTAAACCAGTTTACATTCCCACCAGCAGTGTAGGAGTGTTCCTTTTTCTCCACATCTCCACCAGCACTTGTTGCTGTTGTTTTTTTGTTTTTTGGTTTTTTTATATGGGACATTCTTACTAGTGTAAGATGATATCTCAGTGTGGTTTTGATTTGCATTTGTCTGATTGCTAGTGACCTTGAGCAGTTTTTCAGTGCTTGTTGGCCACTTATGTTTGCTCTTTGGAGAAGTGTATTTTTAGTTCTCCCCATTTTTTTGACTGGGTTTCTTGTTTTGTTTCTGCTAAGTTGTGTGAGTTTTTTTATGGATCTTTGTTATCAATCACTTATCACTTATGTGGAGGGCAAAAATGTTCTCCCATTCAGTTGATTTCTCTTTATTTTGTCTGTTGTCATCTCTTTTGCTGTACAGAAGCTTTTTAGTTTGATGTAGTTCCAGATGTTCATGTTTTCCTTTATTTTTTTGCTGGACATAGATGTGTCCAGAAATGGATTTCTGAATTGTAAATCATGGAGGGTTTTACCCAAGTTCTCTCCTATGCATTTTATGGTTTCAGATCTTATATCCAACTCTCAAAATTTGACCCAGTAATTGCTCTTCTGGGAATCTAACCAAAGGAGACCTCAATGCTTGTACAAAGGGACACCTGCACTAGGATATTTATGGTGGTACTATTTATAATTGCAAGGATATAAAAGCAACCCAAATGTCCCAAGACAGATAAATGGATGAAAAAGATGTGATATATATACACAATGAACTATTACTCATCAATTAAAAATGACAATTTGATGAATTTATGATAACATGGATGTACCCAGAAGACATCATACTAGCAGAAACATGCCAGAAAGAAAAAGACAGAAACCAAATGGTCTCACTAATATATGGGGACATGGGAAAAACAAACAAAAGGTCAGGAGGAAAACTGAAAACAAACTAAAAACAAAGTTGAAATACACAACTTGGAATGAGGGGTGGTGGGGAGGAGGGGTATGATCAGGGAGGGTAGAGCCCTGGGAATGTGAAATATATACATAAATTATTTAATAAAAAATAATAAAATAAAATAAGCACTAACCAGAAAAATGTCATGTCCTCAAACAGACAGTGGCACCTAGAGGTTCCTTCAAGAGAACCCTTGCTTCTAGGAGTATCTCTCAAGACATGTGGTCACCAAGCCATTTGATTTGGGTGCGTTATCTTCCACATGTACACAATCTGATAATATTAAATGTTCCCTATCAGAAACACATTATATACCCTGGAAAAGGATTTTGAATTCTGATGTTACCTTTAAGTAAGTTTACCTTGCTTGTTTTGAATGTCCTTGTGTGCATCTTCTTTCTCCTGCCCCCCCCCCCCCGCCCTTTGCCTCCTCACGGAAATCCAGCCTAGGAGGCATGTAAAATGAATATTGGCCATATGAATTCAGCAGTCTCATGTATTTGGATGCTCAAAAGCAGCAGTCATCTATCAAAGGAAGTGTATTGGACTAAATGGAGAGATTTTTAATAAGAGGCAAGGGGGTGCACTTTACCTAATAAAAAGAGCATAGCGAGACCCTGGCGGAGGCTAATGTGCATAAAAAATTCAGCCTGTCAGAACCTCACTTTTCTAATTCAGTAATCTAAATAATTTATTTGACATTTTAGCTCAAGATGACCTTTCTTAGGAAAAAATTACTGTTTTAAACTTTTAGCAAGTGCAATCCCAGCCACAGAATCCCTACTGAAGTCTGCATTTCCCCAAATGAGCAAAGGTTAATCTCATACCACTCAAACACAATGCTGACCCTTTTAAACAGCTCACAAAATGTCATTTAATTTTTAATCTAATTTCAATTATATTGTAATATTTGGGTTGAGTATTTGGTAGGGATGGGGGAGGAGATGTGAGTTCCAGTCAGGTTCTACTTAGAGAATTTAGGCACATGGCAATGGCTACTGCTACAGTTTGAACATATATAAAACAAAGTCATATAGAATATGTAACATATCATGCACAATTCCCCTGAAGTGTTAGCAAGGAGGATCAAAGTTCTTGAGAAAAACTATGCAAGAATCGAAGTTCTCAGAGGTGCAATGTGATTGAGGCAATTAGTCTTTAAATTACTCAGAGGAAACTCATTCCCTAAGCTACAGTGTCCAATTTATCCTCAAGTCCATTCTAGGACAGTTCCGCATCAAACCAGGGGATAAAAAGGGTGACAGATGTCATAGACACATCACCCTCTCATTCTTCTACGAGCAGTTAGTAAAAGCCCAACTTTTCCTCTCAAAATCTACTCCTTAAACTGCTAGCAGGCCATTAAAAGAAAGGTAAAATTGTTACTATAACAATAATTGGACCTTCCACTCTGCACAATAAGCTATCATTTCATCATTCCTGGCTACGAAATTTATTTAGGGGATTTAGAGATTTTGTAACACTTGGCTAACCAGACTTTCCTCCCACCCACACCAAAGTATAGTAGAATTTGATCTTCTAATTTGACAAACACCCAATTTACTGCAAAATTGTTCATTGTCAATTTTTAAAGCAATGTCCTCATGGAAACACCAGGTGGCTTAAGTTCCTCTGTTATTTGCAAATCCAAATTTCATCACTGGCAGCTGTGCCAATGATCTGAGTAGAATTAGCTGATGTGAACATCAAGCCAAGAAATGAATTACTTCCTTCTCATTATCACCTCTCTTGATATAGCAGCCTTCAGAGATCCTGCTGCTCCTTATTTTGCTTATCCTGCAATATCATATTTCCCTTAATCAAAAGTACCTATAAACCAAACTCTTATAAAAGTTGTTTCAAAAAGGAGTTTTTTTTTAACCTGTCTACCTACATAAAGATGACTTAGTCCCTTGCCTCTCCTCATCACTTTCTCATAACAATTTACCTCAAAAGGAATGTTTAGAAGTGACACAGACACAAATAAGGATTTTTCTAATCATTTTTATTTTAAAATGTATGTTTTTACAGGCATTATCACCAAGAAGAATTGTGTGAAATTTAATACACCATGCTGTTTCATAAATGAAAACTAATCCATTTCTGTTATTTTGATTATATTCATCCCAAGGGTCAAGATGTGTATCAATATCATCCCAGGAGCACTGTAAATAAAAAAAGCACAAGCTGAAGCACCTCTCTTGAATCCCACCAAATCAAACCTATGAATGTGGGCCCAGCTTCATGTATTTTTAAGTAGTTAAATGGAAGTAATTTGTTTACCTATCCCTGGTTAAGAATAACTAACATAAGTAAGTTTTCATGAAGGTTATTTTGTGTGATTAAAGTAGCAAATGGGTATGTGCCCTGAAGAAAAATTCCTGTCATATCTTAGTTAAGAGATAATCACTTAGGATACTTGAAAGATTGAAATGATGCACAAAGTTCCTTGTAATATATGTCTTCAACAACACCTTCTAATGATTTAACCACTATTATAAAAGACATCATATCTGTAGCCCTGACCACTGTTTGAAGAATTTTCAATAGAAACTGCTATTGCCAGAAATTGCTGGCACTCTTAATATTAAAAAAAATGCACAATCTCTGATATGAAAGGAACAAATGGAAGATTACCTCACTCCCATAGTACTCACAGAATAGTAACAAGCAATTCTGCCTGGAAGTTACCACTGAATTCTTCCACTTCCAATTTCCTGTTCTGATTAAAGTGCAAATGAAATACATTGGGATCATGTTGAAAAGAAAGCACAGAACACCAAGAGCTACTTACTGAAATTTTCTTTTTCTTTTCCTTTTTTCACTTCTCCAGAAGATTCTAGAAGAATCTTCCCACTATAACATCTTAGATCCCAAGAGCCCTGACTGTCTCACATTTTACTGAAAACAAGTATACCAAATCTTGAACCAAAGAACTCAGGTTCTGTGATAGATCTGAAACAAAATAATTATAGGATCTATAAAGCATGAATGATCCAAATGTATGTTGGCATAGTAAGTGCCTATAAAACTATTAAATAGAAATAAAATCTCTTTAACCGTTTTCCTAATCTGTAAAATAAGGCTTTTTAATTCATATAACGCATTCAGCTTCCAGTGAGAAGCTTTATAAAACACATGTTCAGAAACAGAAATAGTTGTGACTCTACGAAGATTGCTCTTTTTACCTCTATGTAATATTTAAGAATTCAGCATAATTAAAATAGGTAGCAAAGTCAGTAATAATAGCTGCGTATTTATCCCTTCTAAAATGTTTAAAAAAAAATCTTGAGAGAATTTATAAAATTAGAGAAATAGGGAAGAAGGTGGTGTATATGTTTCTAAAAATAACACACTATAGAGTGAGCACAGATTGGAATACAAATCCAGCAATCGTTTTCTTTTAAAAACTAAGCATCAGCCTAATAAACACTGTTGCTTCTCTCTTCTAAACATTAGTCAATTGGCTTACTATGCTTAATGGTAAAATGGGAAACAATTTCATTATCATGTCTAAGTGACCCTAACCTATGACATAAACATAGTCCATAACATTCAGTAAGATATTCATTATTGAGAGTTATATTGCCAATTGTTGGGTTTAAGTCTTAGCCTGTATTACTTAAAAGAATTAGATTAAATCTTCAGAACTGCAGGATACAGAAACAGCCCAAATGCTCCAAAACAAACAATTGGAACAAAAACTGTGGTATGTTTACATAGTGGAGCATTATTCACCAATCCAAAGGGACAAAATCATGCCATTTGCAGCAAAATGGATGGAGCTGGAAAGAATTATGCTGATTGAAATTAGAAAGAAAAAGAAAAATATCAGATAATCTTACTTGTATGTGGGCTATAGATAAATCAAAGAAGACAATAAGAAATGGTAAAAGCTAACAAGCTGACTACAGAAATGAATCACCCAGCAATGGAGGGAAAAGGAAGTGAAGGAGGAGGTGCGGGATGAAATAAGGGAAAGAGAAACACAAAGAAAAATTATACTGGGTCACAGGTGATATGGTGGTGGAAGTAATATGAGGACTACATCATTGTAAAAATACATTAAAAATAAATATAATTTCAAAAAGAAAAATTGGGGGCAACAAATATTTTCAAACTTCTGGGGTAAATATATAATCAGCATTTTTCTGAACAAGAAATAAAAGGTCTAGGAAAGTTCAATAGCATGCCCCAATACTTAGGGAAACTGTGGTTGGATTCAGGATTGTATGCCTCTAAATTTCCCTACTCCATAGCTTGAGAAGTAATGTTTGTTCTCAGAGTTTTCATGGCCTAGCAAACCAAATCTGGAGTCCTAACCAGAATCCTGAAAGCTGGCAACCATCAGCCCCTTAACAAGTTCACCACCAGCACTACCACCATCTTCACAGCCATGTCCTGATTCCTATTGAATAGTCAATGACTCTTGTGTAAAATAAAAATGCATCCTCCTTCCTTGCTTCTGTGTGATGGTGAGTCAGAGCTTCATCAGAGCCCCAAAGTGTTACCAATCTCCATAAAACAGATTTTTTTCTCAGACAAGTCTTGCCATCCCTGCCAACCAGCTCAACATACATCATATTGGGTCCTGTAGTGTCTGACTCCTCTGTACCAAAGTATGAAAGAGAGAGGGCACCACGGCTGCTCCAATGCTGGTGTAAAGGAGGAAGATGAAGACAACTTCCCTACCTCTGTGGATTGTGAGCCTTAAAAGGGTTAAGTAGCTTAGTTCCAAATTATTCTGGTATTTTGAGAAGCAGTTCTTTCAACAACACACATACATTTCATCCCTCATGTACACACATCTAATGGGAGGATGGGTTATAACAACTCCATGAGAGAAGCAATACCACCCCTGAAACTGCATTTAACCCTGAGGGACTACTGCTAAGTGAGATTTGCCTTGTCAAACTCTATCTCTCACAGTAAAGAGTAGTTCCCCTTTGTTTTCTCTTGCCTCTCCACTATAGCATAACTTCCATTTAATCTTTCTCTTCACCCCCACACTATTCTGTTCTACCATCAGAATATGTTTCCACTTAACTATAGTTTCCAACCAATCCTTGCCACACCATCCCTAGGCTCTGTCATTCAAGTCTCCCCCAAATCCTTTGTATGAGCTCCATGAACTCCCAGATAAATTACTGACTATCCAGAGAGACTTTGAGGGAAAGATGTTACCTCTGTTTATGTATCCATTGAGGTGGGTTACTTGAGGTCACCTGACAACAAGATGCTCTGGAAACTTGCTCCATGTCTTCAGTTTAGTCTGCTTTTCTAGCTCCTTCCTGACACCTGCAGAAGTTTACTGTGCCTTTTATCTCCATCTAGATCTTGTTAGTGCATTATATGCTTGCTTTACTTTCATTTTCAAGCTCTATTTTAAATAACCATTTATTCACTCACACAGTTCCTGTAAGCAATTGTTCTTTCTCCAATTCCCATTCTTAATATTTGGCATATTTAATGGCTACATTTCAATCTTCAGTTGTCTTACCTTTGAGTCACTTTGAGTCACTTCCTCTGTGAACATGCATACACCTTTTTTGCCTTGTAATTTTCTTGCTCTTCTGACAGATGTTTTCTGTTTCATTTCTACTTTCTCATGTTATGCCTGCCCCTGAAGCATGGAGAATTCACCCTCTCATCACTTCACATACTCTCCTTAAAAAGATCTTCTGGTGCCACAATTTCACTTGCCCCTTATATGCTGAAGAAGCCCACAGCTTTATCCAACACCTAATACCTTGAGCTCCTGACCCATATTTCCAATAGTGAGTCTGACCAGTAGGCCTTTCAACAGACACTTAAATTCTACTTGCTTAAAATAAAATTACTTCTCTATCTACTCCACTAGTTGATTTCTTATTCTGTAGAAAAGTACCACCGCCATCTATCCAGTCATCCAAGAAAGGAATCTTCACCTTCCACATTACCTGGTCCTGCTAATCTCATTTCCTAACTCGCAAATCTGTTTTCTTCCTGCCATCTCAAGGCCACAGTTTGGGCATTCATAATTTCCTATTTGGCCCCTCCTTCACACTTTCACAGCTTACAATCCTAAACAAGGTTCATTATATTTATTACAAGTTCTGTTTTACATATTTCCCTCTAGACAGTAAATGGTTCAAGGGTAGGTAGAAAAAGACTGTTTTATTCATCGTCACATCCTCCAAATATAACACAGCACTTAAACTTAACAGTGGGGTTTTAACAATTTCTGAACAAATTAATATGTCTATTGTGCTTTACAAGAATCATGGAAATTTAAGAAGGAAGTATGGGGCTTTATAGTGAGGGAAGCAGCAGGAAAATAGTATACTCTCATGAAAACAATTTCTGGATAGACAAGTAGTTGGGTACTTGAGTATTCTCACCCAATTTCTACCACTAATTCTGTGACCTGACCTTTACTAAGTCAACTGCTATTTCAGAGTCTCTGAGCAATGAAATAAATACACAAGTCAGCCGCCTCCAAAATCCTTGTCATCTCTGAGTTTTAAATAGAAGCAATAGTTAGTCAGAAAGGAAGGGGAAATTGGGATAATTGAACATAACATGCAGGCATGGCATGGGTTCCAGTCTTTGCTTAGTCAATTACCAGCTATAACCTTAAGTAGATAAATACCTCAGCTTCCTTGTATGTAAAGTACAAATCAAAAAAAGGGGGCTTCCATCATAGAATTATTGGAGAATTTAATCTGTATATATTGTATATATATACACACATATATATACAATATATATATTGTATATATATACAATATATATTACAATATACAACATAATACAATATATACAATTGTATATCTATACAATATATATTGTACATATATATGTGTGTGTGATTAATAACTGCATCCAGTACATGTAAAGCCTTACCAAATAAACAGAATAAAATTGAATCTACATTTGACTTCTCAGCTCATTATTTAAATACTGACTAGCTGTGACCTTAGGTGTCCCTATATCTTATAAATCAAACCTGCACATACAAACACAGTCTGTATTTTCCATATCAGATCCATTGTTTCTTGTAGAAGAATCAACCATTCTTCCACACTGACATTGCATGAAATCTGACATTTCATGAAATTGGCAGATAGGAAACTGAGATTTTGGAATCTCAATATTGACAACTATACTTCAAGAAACTAGAACAAACCATAGTCAGTTTTCCCCAATTTTGAGAAAAGGAATAAGAGCATCAGAGAGCACTGGGGGAAAGAAGTTAATACCATTTCCCATAATGTAAGTCTGCTTCTTCTTAAGAACTAGAGGGGAAATAAAGGATAATAAAAAAAAAGTCCACCAAAATTCCCTCATTTTGAGATAATTATTTTGACAGCTGACACCATCTTCTCAATCAACCTCCTTCTTTTTTTCCCAAGTCAATCTCTTTTGGTTAGCTTTCTAGGAAGGATCTTTACCTCAGCACTAACAGAACAACAGGTAATAGCAATGAGTGGGAGGTAACTTTGATCTTCCTCTACCACTGGTACAACTCCCAGACTGAGGGCCTTACTAGCTCTCAAGAATCTCTCATCTTCAACACAGAACTGACTCCCTTTCACAGACTCTTGAATTATCTACCATCTCTCCTACATCACACAGATTCTGTACTTAGTGCCCTTCTGGATGTCCTGAAAACACGTTGTGTAGCTGGCAATGGGATACTCTAATCACTGCTAGGAAAAAAGAGCAGATACAGCTCTTGACATGTGCAAACCCAGCCTACTGAAGAAAAGGCAAGATAGAAGACTTTGGCTACAGGTTGCCATTCATCTGAGTTAGTAACAAAGAAATTGGAAGACATTGGAGCAATGCCATTAGCCCTGGCTGTCTTCATATGTTCACCTTCATTTCCCTTTGGGAACAGGGAAAGTCCTTGTAAGAATTCATGACTTGCTATCCCAATCTGCCCATTTATAAAGCAGAACACCTGAAATGACATGGCCTTACAAGATTCTGGGCTTCCTGAGCTAACAGACCTCGGGCAGGTGGACTGCTCCCCCTTCAGGATCAAGAAAAAGAGTGGTTAGAGATGGCACCCTCACCTGACTACAATGGCAAAAACTTTAGGAGGAAGAATGCAGTCTAATTTCTTTATTCCCCAGGCAGTGGTAAGGGTTTTGATCTTTCCTGAATTTGTTTCTCAGTCAGCCCTCTTTCTTTGTCTCACCCCTTTCAATGAGGTTCTGCAGTTTTATTTTGTTCTAACCAGAAAATATAGTGTGATTCTGTAAATGTTTTCTTGCTGTTGTACTTTTCAGACTATTTTCTTCCTTGTTTTTTGGGGGCCTGAATCTGCCTTTGGTCACACTATCTGCTCCTCTATGGTCACCTCGGAGAAGATTAACCCTTTCATTAAAAACGCCTGGCCAGGGTCAAACTACCGCCTGGCTAGGGACTCTTACATCCCTTTGATCTCCCAGCTATGGAGAAATTATTAGCAAATTCTAAGCCTTCCCATGTGATTTGTTTTTGTAAATTTGTAGAAATTATTCCTAATCCTATTACGTGGCCGAGGGCAAACCTGCATTAAATATAGGAGACTTTTTGTTATGTGGCAGATGGATAATAAAGGAATGCTGAATGCAGCTCCATTCCAAGTTATGGGAATCTGGACACTTCATCAGCATTCTCTTAATCCTCTGCCATGGCTCCGCCTTTGATGAATGCTCTCATTTATGACCACTGATGCCGCTCACTTAATTTCAGAGAAGAAAAATAATACCTAGCTGTTAATGTGAATATTTGAGTTTATGGCTGTACAATGAATAATTGTGACATTATCAAAGGAACATCTCCTTATACATTATTCAGTTGTATAGACCACATTAACCAGAGATTGGAAACTTGCAATCTTGCATCTTCCATCTTCTTTGGAACGGAGACACCATGCAGACAAAAGTCAGTGTCTCAAACCAAATTCTACCTGACAATGCGTATCAGCCCGCACTATATTTTGCTCATTGTGGTGCCAATCTCCTATCTTACCAATGACATTTTTTTAAAGAAAGAGGGGATTTCCTAGAGACTCAACCCCATGCAACTTCCATAGCTTATTATCGAATAGAAAAATGTAGTCCTGGTTCCTGCTTTAATACTGATGCCATGGAGGATGTCTAGAGGGTTAGATTGAAAATTAAGACAGCACACCTTTGCTGCTTATACTTTATATATAAACTGAGGGTCTTTCTCAAAATGGATTTTCAATTAGAAAGCAGGAGTGTGTTTGGAAGTCATGTATGAATCACTGAGTCTTTGCTGGATTCAGCCAGGCAGAGATCGTGCTGGTACCATTAGGGACAGTCATGCAGAATCATTCAAGTCTCTGTTACAGAGATAGATGTGCCTCGGCTGCTTCGGCATTTATGCCTTTGTTTCTGGGGAGGTAGGGAGTGAGGCACCAGAAAGGAAGTATAGAATAGAAAGGAACATTTTCATGTAAAATCTAGTTGAATAGTGTTTTTAACTAAGATATGTGCATAGGATGGGCACAGGCATGTTGTTTGAAAATACAAAGAATATTTTTTTAAAAGAGCACATTTTAAAAGACAGCAAAGACTTGTGTGAAATTAGGAATGGCACCACTGGGTTACTGACTTTTTAAAAATACTTCCATTTTCACTTAATTTCAATAATGCTGGCTAAATAGACATTGGGAGTAAGATCAGATTTCCCTAAAGATGTTTTTCTGAGTCACTGTTTAGGCAATCCTCATGAAATCAATTATATCCACTGATGGAAAAATGCCTGCAAATAGGTCTGTGAGACATAGAAGGTGTACTGAGGTAAATGAAATCAGCAGTATATGCCATTTTTCCAGTTTTAGTAAGCCATAACCTGAACATTTTCATATTCTAGTGGTTTCCACACAATAGTCAATTTATTGGCACAAACCATTAACTGGGAATTGTAGGGGGAAAAGGTATTTTAAGCATTTTCACAAAATTGGTTACAGAATTACACTATAGCATTTATGATTATTCAATGCCAGCAGCAGGTATAAACAGGCAAGAATAGTCCTATTCAAACTGCATATGATTTAGTAATGCAGAGTGTAAACAAGACACAAGGCTTGCAGATAGTTAAAAGACAAGCTCTGGTAGGTCTTCATTTTTATATTATATGAAATCAGTGAACTGAATAGCAAATTTGGATTTATTAGGCAAATAAAGTTTTCTCACCCAAACCTCCTAAGGTTGATATTAACACTACTAAGAATCAGAACCTCAGAGAATGATGAAAATTAAGGAAATATCCTCAGTTGAGAGAAGCAAAGTTACTTCTGTCAAAGTTACTTGGAAAGGCCCTCAACCCTTGGGTCCTGTTTTGCTCATATAGTTTGTTAATGTCAGATAAAATGCCTCTAAAACAATACTAATAGTCATTTTACTACAGAATGAGTGATCATTCTGCATTATCTATCCCAGAATAAAAGATTAAAAATACAGAAATTTAGATGGAACAATTTAAGAACTAGACCACAGATAACACCAGTTTAACACATCTAATCAGAAACATCTTATTTTTACTGGGAAGGGGAAGGGGAAGTACTACAGCAGTAGTTCTTAATGCTGGGCATAAGCAACCTGCACATTTTCAAAAAATACTGTGGCATTTTCCCACCCAAAATCTACTACCAAGTATTTGAAATTTTTTAAAGCTCCAAAGGGGTGATTCTGATTCAGAATCATGGCTTATCAATGTTTCTCTATAATAATGAATGCCACACTTACCTTTACTCTAAAGGCATGTGGTAGAGAGGAGAGAACAGATCTTGACGTCAAAGAGCTTTTGATTCATATCCTGGCATGCCTCCCACTGGCTGTGTGCTCTTTATTTTGGCTCCTTTCTGCTTCTACCTCTGTGAAATGGGGATAATCCTTTTTAATTCCACAGAGCTACTGTAAAGTTACTACCACAAGTCTAGAAAACAGCAAGTACACAGTAACTATCACTTACTTTAAAAGTTGAACTTATTTCCCAATGTACAAGTTAGGGAAGAATGGAAAAGGGAGTGCAGGGGGAAGAGGACAAGGAGAAAAAAGAGGAAGTATAAAAAGAAAAGACAGGAATCAAATTTGCCAAGTTTTCCTTTATTGAAAATAAATAGCCTTTACTTACAAATAATTCCCAGTTAGCTAGTGTTCTGAAAACAGGACCATTTTTCAAAATAGTCTTAACTCCTTTATCTTCCAAAAAATGACAGCTTAAAAAAAAACTAGCTAAAGTAGAATTTATTTTCATTGTCACTTAAAGCAGACAAGGAAGAGAGAAAGGGAAAAAAATTAACACTTCCTCTCAGACCTTTATCTCTCTTTGAGAAAAATTTAAAAGAGTAAGACAACGCCAAATGAAATATCAGAAGAAAAAGCTGTACAAACATACATATTTTTCACATGGAAAATGAAAAAAGAAAATGATGCCCTCCAGAGCAGATCTGGGGTTGTAAGCCACTATCAGAGCAACCTACATGTGCAAAAATATATAACATATAAACAATAGACACACTAATAGAGAAAAATACCCTCCTCCCCAAACCTGGCTTGCACTTTTATTAATTGGGACCCTAATATCAAGTAGCATCAATCTCTCAACCTCATTGATGTTTTTATCAATGCAGAGTAACGACAGAATTTCAGCCCCACAGACCAAAATTTCTGCTTTAATCTACCATCCCTGGTGTCAGTTTTCTTTTGTGCAAACACATCTACAGCAAATGGATTGGGGACTCACCATCTATATCATATGCAATAAATTATACTTTCCTGAAATGTTGCCTTGCTAAAATATGCTAAGAAAGCTGTGAACAATATTTACAAATAGTTCAGATGTCACAACAAAACACCCACCACTCATGCATTCCTGAATTTCGCTATAATAAGTGTGGTAATAGAGGATACTGCTCTTCAACATTAGAAAAGTATTCTTCACAGAGATATAATTGGGAGAAACTCTTTAAATTTATAGAAAAATCCTTTTTTTTTTCCCTTCCTAAAGAATCTGCTCTCTCAACTGTCAAGACAGCAGCCTCAATTTCACTTGCTTCCAGCATCTCGTTACACAGCAAGCAGGCTGTTAGTACTTATCTTTATTTTGGTACATTGTTAATTTCCTGACAAAGCAGAAAATTCTGTTTTCTGCCATTATACACTACTGATGTATTTAAAAATTGATGCAAACTAACAAACACTATGTCATTTCAGAAAAAGAGAAAAGAGATGTCTTGCATATAAGCCAAATAAAGGGATTGTTTTAATCCTGGAGGCAAGTAGCAAGATAGGGCAGGTATTGTTACAGTGTCTGGAGAAATCTGGCTAAAAGGGAGTTAAGTATGTCTAAATACCTATGAGGAATAAGGAGAAGGTCCAGTATCATAACTGTTTGCTTCCTGCTAAAACCCATGTTATTTCAAAAAGGACAATCATGAGAAGGAGCTTTCAAGGTAAAATGTAAGATAACAGTGTGAGGTTCAATTTTGTAAAATGTAGAAACAATTTACACCGTGAAAGATGTCAAAAAATAAAATATTTGAATATAAGACATTTTTACAGTGAAGGAAATCCTGATATGACACAGGGCAGAGATTAGAAAAATATACAATGACAATGGACTACTAAAAGTTTTTCAGTTAAGTTAAAAGTTCCAAATTAAGTATTCTAATTTCGTTCAGAGATCAATGCAGAATCTTAATGTTATAGTACTCACAAAAATTTGTGGTCCAGCACTGACTTCATTTTTCAGCATTCTGGAAGAATCAGCCATTCATCATGTCAATATTTTTTATAAAGAGTAATGATGAACATATAAAGAGAATGACTATTTTAATCAAAGAAATCAAATATTTTTAAAATAATGCTTGCCTCATTGGTTCATTTGCAGCTGCTTTGCTAATTAAATACAAAAAGCCTCTCTTCTTTACTCTTGGGTCTGTTTCCGAAATTCCACCATTGGGTATTTTGTCACTAAATTAAATTAGCCATGTACTTGCATTCTAAAGGCGGTACTTGAGAAAGAAAACCCTAAGTTCTTAATTCTCTTGACACAGGCACCATCCTCTCAGCTGCCTTTTTGGCACAGTAAGTACAGAAAACAGAATCAGGTGAAAAATAAATGTGTTTACCTACTATCAAAACACCTTTCAAGACCAATGCACATTTTTGTCCTATTAATGCCAACACAAATAAGCCGGGACTGTGGCAACGAGTGCTTTAAAATATAGCTAGACAGACCGATTAAAACACGCTGCTTTCTCTCTGCCAAATTCCTGCCTATGGGGAGCAATTAATGTGCCGTCCGCACATTCAAATACTGGATAAGAAGTGAATCTTGTATCTCTGCAACTTAGACAAGTATTATTCCAATGGAAAGATTTATCAACAACTCATAAGCAGTTTGGGGTTTGGTTTTGTTTGTCAAACAGCACAAAACCTCACGCTGTATATGGGCTTTGTTATAAAGTCACACAGGAGACAAGAACCCCAGAGAAGGGCGCTCATTTTGGCCCATGAACAAGCAGATAAACCCAAACATCAGTCAGTTTTGAACAAATAAACTACTCTGTGCTAGATTGAACACACATAACATTATTCAGGAATATAACCAGATAGCAGAAGAGCTACTTTATTGTGGCTTCTTTGCAGTTTGAAAAGTCAAATATAATTGCAAAAACCCAGAAGGGAAAATTTTTAAAGGTGAATTTATTCCACGAATACCGCAAGAATCACCCAAGGTTCCCTGCAGGATAAAAGACCCCAGTATTTAAGGATGTTTGAAAATAAAAATAAGATTACAAATTAATCAAAGGACAAAACAATTCTACAAATTTGGTGCTGGCATTTTTATTTTTAGGTTTAATATTTTTTCTGCTCCATTGATTATTTCATGTGCATAGGTTTGTGACTGCCAGAAAGATAACTGGTTGACTACTGTTATTACACTGCCCCAGTTCTGACACTTCCACCCCGACTGCCTGGCTTCAGAGATCGTTCAGGTATGACATTTTGACTTTGGCCTGGGTTCCCATCAGCCTCTGAGGCAGAATCCAAGCAATGATCTTTTCTGGAACCTGACTAAATGCTAGTTAACTTCAAGATTACTCACACTGGAACAGGTCACAAAGAAACAATCAAGCCCCCAGATGTCTTTCTTCTTGTCTCAAGAAGACATCTGAAGCAGATGTCTCAGATTTTGCAAGACTGTGTGTAATCTATTTTGGCTTTGCAATTAAGAAACTATATATTTACCATGTCTTTAGACAGTTTGCCCTAGTTGTTTCCCGGGAAAACTTCTTTCAGGCGCATATAAATCAAATAACATTTGAAACTTCGCAAGTAATAGATGTTTCTTTATATAGCTTTTGGATAAAACATGGGAGGGAAAACTTTTTCTAATTTACTGATCATTTTATTGAGATCACTGATACCTAGAGATTACCAGCCATTGTATCTTTCTTTAATAAAGGCAGATCTGTTAATACCCACTGAAATCATTACTGAGCATTTCTATTTTGCTATCTACTTTCAAGAACTACAAGCAGATGAATTCATACTAGGCTGAGAACTGGCAGACAGATTAATATGCCAGAGCTTTGTTCTAAATGAATTTTGATGTTTCTGTTTCAATATATAAAAACATTTTCAAATGATCTTTTGAGAAATACCTTAGTTTACTGGGAATAAAGAAAAATGAATAATAAAGTGGTGAGTACCTTAATTGACTGTAAAAATATTTGAATAAGGTTCAATAATTATATAGATTATATGTAAAAATATATACACACATACAAATACGGGTATCACATTTTAAAAGAAGTTATAGCAAGTCATTTGATACATGTCTTCACAGACTCTATCCAAAACCCACTTAGAAGTTTTTCTAAATGTGAATTTTCATTTCATTCCTTATTGGTTGCAAACATCATTGGTTGCCTAGTCATTAAGTAACCACTATATTTAAAGCATTATATTCATTTTTAGACAATAAAGTCTTTAAAAATACTCTCAAAGAATTTTAAGCTATTGCAAATGGATAAATTATCACACACCTAAGTCTGTATTTGCATAGTTAAATTATGTATTGTAACCATGCGGTCTTTCACATCTATTATATCAAGGCACACACTGGTATGTCTCCATGAAATCTTTCCTTCAGAGACTGCAGCATTATTATAATAAAATCAAATATCCCCTATGCTTCTATAGGTGCTCCATTTTTAACTAGGAGATTTCAAAACACAAAATGTACCAGCCCCAGAACCTGAATTCCTTTCACTTGGCAGTGGATGTCATCTTCTTTGTAGTAACTGAATTGCTCTTGTTCTGTGGATTAATTCTAGTAGTCTGTCTCTTATTTTGCATATAGGCAAAATTAAAAGCACTTTTGAAATAAACTTAAAATATATTGTTGCCATCTTTTTTTTTTTTTAGCTCTGTTATACTTTTTTTCTCTCAAAGTATACTGGGTGTTTTAAAGCTTTTCTAGACTATAAATTCTGGGATAAAGTTTTAATAAAGAAAAGTTATGCCACCCTGATATGTCAACCACCAGAGCTATAGTTACCCTTCTTTAAATTTAAAACACTGATAAAACAGAGGCTTATTAAAAGATTTTTAGTCATTTTTTTGGAATTCATGCATATTTATGAGATTTTGGGGAGGAAACAGTTATCTTTAATTTGATGCAATCTCTAAAAGCACCAACTGAGGTCTTCATACATGTCCAATATCACAATAGGCTGCTGGTAGAAACAAAGTTTTCACCTAAAGTGAACCTCATTGTATAAATAGTAAATTTATAAAATGTAAAATAATTCATAGAAGAGAGTTGTCCCTTAACATGACACATTTGAATCTTTGCTAACTTTTTGGAAGGGACGTGTTTTTTTTGTTTTTTTTTTTCTTTTTTCCTTTTTGGGGGGTGGGGGTGTTTGTTTTTATTTGGTTTTGGTTTTGTTTTTAACTTTGTCTTCAAGTAAATGTATGAGGAATAAGTTTGTATTTTACAGAACTACAGTTCTGATTTCTACTTCTGGTGTTCTAAGAAATCAAATGTGATTTAGAGTACAATAAAAAATAAAAAAATGTGATCAATTGAATAAGTATTTCTGTGAAGCCTGAACAAAGTGGAAGTCTGAATTGCAACCCCCAGTATTTAAATAAGCTATTACAAAAGGAGTGCTAGAAACCATTATATTGTGTGATTTCTTGTGAATAATGGAAATGCCTCTATCAGGTATTTTTGTTTAAATGGAATAAATGTTTGAGAAAGATGGTGCTCAGCCATTGTAACCTTCCACACCACTAGTATTAGTACTGTTATAACTTCATCTTTTGAAAAAGAGACATTCTAAAGAGAAATTCACAAAATATAAAAAGAAGTGCAATTTAAACCTATCCTCCATCTCCATCATTTGCAAGTAGATCATTTCTCATATAAGGACACTGATGAAGACTTTCAAGCATCCTTACCCTGAGAATTCTCCTGTCAGAGCGAAACAACATTACAGCACTCTTTTAGGATAATATGTCTCCTCCAATTCAGAGAACCATGCATTGACAGTGCTCTTAAAAGTTCTTAAGGAAATTAAAGATAGGTTTGCTATAAACAGACTGCCAGTGCCTTTATATTAATTGAACTTGCCATTTTCTAAATATCCTTTGCTATGGTTAGCTAAAGATTAATATAATTTCACCATTACCCACTTAAAGTAATTTAAGTAAAATCTGTGCAGGATAGAATTAAAATCCTATTTGATGACAATATTGACCAATAAAGATCATACCTAATCATAATAGATTTCTCCCAATTTCCCATTTGTAAATAACAGTTCCAAGTGGAGGTTGGAGGAAACATTTCAGATATTTCTTTGAAATGCCATATATTCTGGAATGTCGTGGAAACAGAAGAAACATTGGACAGAGTAAGAAAGCTGGGTGAAGTACTAACATCACCACTGTGTATGTCCAGATAAATCCCTGCATGTCTGTTGATTTCAGTCTCTTGTGTATAAAATGACTAGATGATCTAGAAAGTTCTCTCTTCTCCCACAAGGATGTGTCCCATCTGAGTCAACATTAACAGAAGAATGTTTCCAGTAGATAATGTAGAATGCAAATAGATAAAAATGTCATTATACAGTGAACCTTCAGAAATTGTTTTCCCAATGTCAGCATGCCCCAGGCAGTCTGGTAGCACATTTTACAATTACATAGAAAATGCAAATGAAAAGTTTTCATTTAGAAAAGTGTCTAAATAAATAGGGATATACAAGGATTATTTAAGTTTATTTAGATATTTAATCAGAGGATTACAATATCTGACTTTTTACTTTTGGTAACTTAAGAAATCTGTAGTTGTTCAGATTGCTAGCAAAGCTGAAATTGTCCACAGAAAATACAACAGAGTAAGAGTGCTTTGCTTTTGTTGTTCTAATCTCTCTGGTCCAAAACATAAAATAACCAACTGAGTATTGACAAGTCTCTCTTGTGAAGACCACAGTTTAGACAGAAAGAGCTTTGACTGTAAGTGCTTTTCATTCAGCTGTGTGCTTGCAAAATGCTAGGTAGTATTTACATAAAATTTATGTAATCATTCCGGGAATATGAATTATAAGAAAGAAGTAGTACATTTATTATATGAGAGAGGTATTAATTCCCTCTTCTTGCTTGCTAAGGGAATACCTTATTTCTGGTAACTTATTCTGCTTTTCACTGTACCTGAAAAACCAGAGTGTGGGAATCCAAACAGCCTCACCCTATTCAAGGCAACAGCATTATTGTTGCCAAAATATAGACCTGCTCAGTCTTGACTTCACCCCTTATGCTTCTTTTTTTCCTTCCCTTTTTAATTCTCCAGTTGCTGCCATCAACCATGAAATTCCCACAGCAACTTGGTGTATTCTTAAAAATAACTGTACTATTGAAACACAATAAATATATAAACAAATCAATAAAGGTAAAATGATAGTTTTGAGTAATCATGTCTAGGTGACAGAAAGATAATATCATCCTCAAAATACACAAAAACTATTTTAAATTTGGAGGAAGTTTTCTTAATAATTTTCTTTGAAGATCTTTTTCTTTTCATGTAAAATTTTATCTTAGAAATGATGAAATTTATTAAAGATCAACAGACATTTACACAGAGCGAACAAATGAAAACTGGTAAATTCTTATCATGGTTAGTCTTTATATTTACATGTGTTTACATATTGTTCCTAAATAGTGGCTTACATTTTTCTGATAAATATTATGCTTAAATTATCCCATTTATTATCATTTAGCTAAAGTTTGAATATATAAATTAATAGGATGTGCCCTGTTCCTTTCCCATTTTTCTAATTATGTATGCAATAGTACCTATTTAGCATGCAGTGCCTGTTAATTCTAACTTTCCAATGGGTTTTAGATGACTCTGTCAGCAACACAGGTTAACGCAAAGAAAACAAGAAACACTTGCACCCAAATAAAAACCTATATTTGGTTATTATTAAAATATCATTTTTCCATGGATTTGTAGGGCACATTGCTTACTCAGACAATGTGCATGCCTTTCCTGTGAGGCACTTTTTTGAAATGTGATATTGGATCACTTATGTTAAACTTACTTACTCTATACATAGGATGAGTAATGCCAGATAAAGTACTGTCATTAAAAGCATTTTTATTAAGAGGGTTGGGAGAGAAACCCTTTAAACAGTGTTACTGAGCTCTTTGTTGAACCAGGTGGGATATCCATATGAATAGAAACTCTTCAGATCTAGACCTCAGTCACAGCACACCTGGCCTATGTTTGGAAAAGAAAGTCTCTCTTGTTTGGCTACACAGTTGGCTACAAAGAGCCAAGACAACCTTAATTTATCCATTAAGAATAGAGGCCCATATTTAAGAGTCATCAGCAATAAGGGAAAATACACTGGATCATTTCAAGTGCATGCTAATCATTTAATGTAATAAATGGAGCAACTCTAATTATCTCCCGAGGAAATGATTTCACACTAAAACAATGGGAATGAAGAGGTTACTTCAGGAGCATAATACACAGCTGAAAATCACTCATGTGAATCTGGAGGAGATTTCTCTTGAATTTAAAGGGAGAGAAAGGAGGGGGAAAGAGAGAGGGAGAGAGAGAGAGCGAGCGAGAGAGAGAGAGAGTGTGAGAGAGAGAGAGAGAGAAAGAAACTTTTCCCCACATACTTCTAACTCTGTGCCTCTTTAATTCTGTGGCTATAGTAAAATAGTAAATGGGGCTAAAGATTTACCAACCCTGTGGTGTTCTTGTGTTATAACCCCAAGCAAAACTCCACCAGGCTCAAGATCAGTGTCCATCACAGCTGCTTTGAAAGCTGCTCCCTAATAAAAGGGTATCTGACTCAGATGCAGCAAAACAAATAAATTAGTCTACAGACAACTGCAGTCTCGCCACTTCCAATCCCTCTCCTCCCCCAAAATAATCAATTTGCCACCTACACTGTCCATTACAAAAGGATATCCAGTGAGATGTTTCAAAATAATTTTTAACATTTCGATCTATTGTGTCCAAAGGATCATTTTTTGTTTTGAATATATTTTTAAAGTTATTTCTCCTTAGGTGTCTTTCAATTTTTTTACATGACAAAATTAAAGTAAACATATCTAGTGAAGGATTTGTGAGAAAAAAAAAGATTTAATGGTTTGGTAAATTCCCTTCCAAGAGGTGTATTTCACTATAAGCTTAAAATGGTCTGTTAAATTCTTTACTTCTGTTACCTTGTTGTTTCTTTTGATGAACTCAAAGAGATCACTATACTTTCAGGCACTTAAAAATCATATTCACATTAAACGGAATAACTACAGTGGATAAATACACAACTCCCTCAATAATAGGTAGCAGAATAATTTTGACTTATTTCAAATTATTTCCTTAAGTAGATACAAACAAAAACAGGTAATATGGACTCAATTTTTGAATAATCCTTCCCTTTACTCCCCCCAGCTGCCTTGCTTTTAGGGGTAAAGAACATATTAGAAAAAATTTTCACTTCAGAAATAAAACAGGTTTAGGAAACTATGTTTAATTTCTACATATAACCTAAGACATTCTGAGTACATATTTATCTTTGTGAATACAGTTAAGTATAAATAAATTCACAACTCTTTCTGTTTTGGTCATATCCAAAGGCATGTTGAATAAAGCATCAAATGCTGTTAGGTTAGAAATGGTAAATTAGAGAACTTAAAACAACCACACAAAATATGAAACAATCTGATGAAAACTGATTAATCCTCTAACAAGTATAAAAAGCATAAGGGGGAATTGTCATTTTGAAGGAGCAGATTTGCATGTATTTAAAACCAACATCTATATTTCCTAGAAGAGAATGCTTTGGCTTTTTACCTAAGAATCTCTGCCTTCTGTGTGCATGAAAACAACTGATATCAGATACGGAGTTAATTGGAATCAACTGCATTGTTCTTTACGGAAACACACCGGAATGTGTACCACTCAGGCTCAGCTTACCATAATATTCTCTATGGAATAGTTGACCACAGGATTCTCATTCACAAACAGTCAGGTTAAACAGTTAAATGCTAGCAAATCCTGCATAGCCCTGTGGGAAATTTCACTTTAATCCCGAATTTATAAGAGGACAATCAAAGCCCAAAGCCTGGTAACAAATCTGATCCTCTGTTGCAATCTGTGTCCTCATGGGAAGGAGAGAGGTGCTCTCTGTACAATCCCAAGATGGATAAATACCTAAATGATGAGATAGATGGGGAATGCAGAAGAGGCATCTGGCCTCAGCCATTCGCTTCCAATTCCATATTACACTGTGAGAGGCAATTCTTGTGCAGCTCAGGAGCAGCCAGTCCTGATTACTAGAAGTTGAAGTGTGGCTTAAGGAATGATTAATGACAGTGTCGGGAGAAAAACAAAGCACAATGAGAGTTATCTCTAATCCACCTGCTTGCAGATGCTATAGTAAGGGAATGAAAATGGCCCCGGTGAGCCCTGATGATAAAAAAATCAAACTAGAAAGGTGCAAAGCTGTAGATATGTATTAATCTGATATATAAAAACTAGGTCTTAGCTTGAATAAAGCATTAGGCATGAATGGAGCCCCATAGGTGATAGATACTGGGCCATAGTGGACTTCACATTGTCTGTATTTTTTAAATCAAACAGAACTGTTCCCTTCTGTATTGCCTTTGACATTAATAGGTTGGTATTTGAAAAGTCACAGTTCACTAGATGAGCAGGCTTGTGAGTGCAAGCTCATTAAACAAACCCCCTTTTCTTGTTGTTCTTTCAAAATATGGTGACACCATACCACCACCTTGTGGTTTCTTTGTGCAAGTGTACACTGCCCCCAGAGGTAGGTCTAAAATTCAATCACACTTTCCAAATATATAAATCCAGGTGAAATGTAATTATAAGATCAATAGTATATTTTATAAGCAAGCACGTTTATGAGCAGCTTTCACCTAAGACAACACATTGCCGATAAGATCACCAGAGCTTCATAACGTATTTGCAAATGCAATAGTAAGTCTCAGCCTGGTCATTTCAGTAACATCTCTTCTAATTTCAAATCACCAGTGCAATGAAGATCAGAAGACCCCAAATTTCTGTCTATTCGAATAGAATGAATAAAAGTCTGTTCCCCTCCAAGTACCCACTGATTTTCAAAACTTGCCATCCCTAAATAACAACACACTTTGTAATTTTCCAGGTGTGGGAAAAATTCTGGAAAAGTGAAATGTATATGTGCTTTCTTTTCAAACAAAGGCTATTTTGCTCATGTCCCCAAAACCTATCAACATAACTCCAAGAATCTTTATAAGCTGCATTTCCATGTTCAGATATTCTGTTGATTTGCCACACATTAGCCTTTTAGCATGAACTTAGTTCCATGGATGCAATAGCAGTCAGTAATTCCATCTGGGATACAGTCACTCTGGTTAGGAAGTAATGATAGATGACTCCGGGATCTATGTGGCCTCTGGAGACCAACTCATTCCCATGTTTGAAAAAGCCAATTCTCCTTTTGTCCCCAACGCTATAAGCGCATATTGAATTTTCTCCCCTTTAACCAGCAACAAGTTAAATGTTAATTCATATTTCATGCAAGTTTTTTTAATATTGAAAGTCTAATGAAGATTTAGCATTCTGTTTTTTTAACAAGGCTGACATTACTGTTGAAAGAAAGCAAATACATTATTTTAATTAATATCAATTCATAAGTGCGCCTGATTTATATATTAAACAAAGAAAGAAAGTGTCTTGTCATGCAGTACAATTGATTCTGTATTCACCCATCATTTACTCAGAGCTCATTTCCCCCCTTCTTCCATGGGAAATGCATGATGGATGCTGCCATGTAGAACTGTGTGTCTCTCACGCACAGTTAATGCCGTGCTATGATCACCTCAACCCTTATTTCCTTACGACGAGCTTCAAGTCAGTTCTAGCCAACTGTACTTGTCTCCACCTGACATCTTCTACTATCAAATAAGCATCCTCTATTGTTTCAAGCTCCGTGCCTTTGTGCATGGCACAGCCTTCCAATAATCACAGCAAGCCTGACAACGCAAGTGTTATAAAGGCATAATGTTAGGCCAAAGGAGGTAATTAATAACAGCAGTTTAATGCAGCTGGGAATGAGAATTACCTTACAAACCAAAACATCTTCAACCATTTAACTAACACAGAATTGGCAAGATAACAACCTGAACAGAGAAATGGAATTCCCACCTTATGTGTAATCACTGCACAGTAGGCAGTTAGGAAAATTCCAAAATTTTAGAAGAAGCTCTGGTCCTTCAGACCATCCCTAAGTTAAATATTATCTATTAACCAATTTCTGTGGCATTTCCTGCTTCTTCCCATTAGTTCTCTCAATGACAGCAAGTTTTCTTTTTTGAAATCAAAATCATGTTTTGCTTCTGCAAGATCTCTACCCCAAAGTAGGCAGGGCACTCTTCCTGTTTCCTTACCTCTCCTTGCTTGGACCCCCACACAAACACTGTCAAGTTATTTATGTCAGTTTCCAAAGGAAAAAAACAACAACAGCAACAACAGACATGATGGTACTTCACATTCTGCTCTCTGAATAAACATATTTTTTCCTGAGATGTACTGCCTGCTACATTCCTGCCCCAGAAAGACCCCAGAGATAAAGGCAGAGCCCAGAAGATATCCTGTGGGTGGGCCAGTGGGAGGGGGAGGAGACCCAGCACTTATGTAGAAATGTTTTTAAGCCAAGAAAGGATTTCATTTCTTCTTAATTGTTGGGCTGTGGTACAAGCCAGTAATTATTTTGTCCCCTAGTACCTCGACATAAAAAAACCTACCCTTAATGTTTCATGCCTGAATCATTCCGACCAATAATGCTGGCTGCTGTTTCTGGGGAGAAAACATTCCAAAGTCCCAAGTCAGGATATTAATCCCACTCCATTTTTTAAGAGAAAAAGAAATCATTTGACAAGAGCTAGATAATTGGAACCGAGAGGACCTGACCCAAAATACCAGCCAAACTCCGCTCCAGTCAAATCCAGTCCCGTTGTGGTATTGGTTTAAGTCTAAAGGTAGGTGTGTCTTTCTGGACTCTACTGAAACTCCATCCTCAGCAGTGGATGAGGCTTCCTCCCCCAACTCCATGAGAGGTAGCAATTGCAAGAGAGTCCTATGAACATATTTGTTGCTCTGCACGGTCAACTAGGACTGGGAGAGATGCTTCTGAAATCAACAGCAAAGAAAAATACCACCCCAACAAGAGTAAGAGTTACATTTATGCTCTATAGAATCAGCCATATCCCAATTTACTGAGCCTGGTATGAATATTTATCCAGCATTATATCACAGCCATAATCTAGTTATTGTTTGTAGTTACTCTGTTGCTACTCTTGTTTTACCATAACTCTGTAAATAATGTGTGCCACCGTTCTCTGTCCCATTTCCAGAGGGAAGAGGAATTTCTGCTTCGGTGTAAAATTCTAACAACTGATGTAAGGAGGTGTTTAGATTCCTATCAAAATTACATACCAGATATTCTGCATTAACATTGTTAGGAAGATTATTTATCTTCAGCTTGCATCTATTTCTTAGGATAGCAAGTGATGACTTATCAGTTATCTCCTATGATGTGATACGTCAGCCTAGAGCAATAGAAGGATAATTTTAAAACCAACTCCACTGAGGAGTTTAGCTTAGCAAACAGATTCAACATAGTTTTATTTACCTTAATTAGCACAAATCCTAGCCATATTTGTTTATAACACTGTGCTAGTGACTATATGAAACAGCTATGAAACTGTCTACAAGGCCACTGGAATGCAAGGAAAACCACACAGTCATTACTACCTAATAGTGGGCAAAAATGGTGTATTTTATTGCTAATTTAGACCAAATCCTTGTAATTTGATGTTTAAAGATCATGTATGGGTTATGAACTTACAGGTGATGAATAAATGCACCATGGTATGTTTTTAACATCTGTGGCTGTTTTAATAGAATAGTAGTCTCCTTTCATATAACATATGTATATATGGGCATTCATACAAGCTACATTATTTGAAAAGAAATCACAAGAGGATTTGCTTGTACTGTCTAGAACTGCCATGCATGGCTAGGGTCTGGATTGGATGGGAATAAACCAAAAACTACATCAAGGAGAAAATAAGCTTTTCTTTTCCATATGCTCTTCAGTTTCCCTTTGTTAAGAATGAAGCTCTCTGCCTCCTCCATCCCACTCTGAGGTTTTCTTTCTCCCAAAGAGGAAGGTAGTTTGGGCCAATGTGTTAATCCATTAGTTTATGTTCTAAGACTAAGAAGAGATACTTCTGTGTTATAAATTATTTATAAACACACGAACAAAAGGAGACTGTCAAGGCTGCTGCTGCTGCTACTTTGAAAAAATAAAAAAGAAATGACGAATTTATGGAGAATCCAATTTGATAAAGAGGGAGGAGATGCAACTGCTAATTATTAACATCCATCTACAGAGACCTGAGAGTAGAGAATTAGATGGATACATTTACATCTGTCTGTCACCAAAAAAAGTATCATTAATGGCATTCCACATTGTCACCCAACTCTCCCCATCTAGCTTAGAGAGCCTTGGAGACATGTAAAGATATTTTAATCAACAACAGAGCAGGAAGAGAAGCAAAGAACTTTAGAAATAAGGCAAAAACAATTTCACTTCCTCCTGCACTCTTTATTTCTCAAAAACATGAGTTTATTTTTTTCTTTATTAAAAAAAGTGGCATATCCTTTACCTTGTACCTAATTGATATAGGGGGTGGGGGTGGGCAGCAAATTTGAAGGCTTTTTTGTTTAAGCATCTGTAAACCATACCCCCACTAATGTCAAACCCAGTATAGACACAAGCACAATGAAGAATGTACAGGGCAAAAGTTATATATGATGTGAGAAATACACACACACACTTTTATGCTAAGTCTACCTCTCATCTTCTGGGCATTGTTTTTATCAGCAGGAAGGAACATAGTATATTTTTGAAAACTCACAATTTTGAACTGCTGCTTTCCATTCTTAAAAGGAGCAGAGGAGAGGGATAAATATATTAAGATTTCTGTCCAAGAAAGAAGTTCCTTGCCTCCTGTGCTCAGTTTGTTGATGGGGTAGCCCTTTTTCCTTGATATTGGTATATGTCTATAGATCCTAGAAAGGGATTGCAATTTAAACTTTGCCCTTGTCATTTTATTCTCAGTAGCAAGATCATCCATAATTGGAAGGTTTCAAATCACCTTTCAAAAATTTAGGACACTATTTTTATCCATAACCCTTCTACACACAAGCCTTGGGCTGGTTCCCATATCTTCTATTCATAGATTTGGCCGTTTTCAGCCTGGATTTTTGATGTGTTGTCCATCATGTGATTTTTCCCAGTTGGTCTGAGTTAGTCAGACAGGGTATGGGAAGAGGATATTTTCCAATTCTCTTACTTTGTCACATATTTTTAAGTCAAGCAGGAGGAGTGAGTGGTGGCTCTTTTCAAAATTTTGGAGATGCTACTTTATTCGCAGTTTTCTGCATGGCGGGACTTCTGTAAAGCTACTACTTATGACAAGATCACAGAGCTATTAGTCTAAGCCAGACTTATTTTTCTTTAAACATTATTGTGTTTTTTATTGAAATTTTCCCAGTTAATAAATCTGCTTTAAAATTTTTCATAAACTTACTTAAAAATTTTTGCAAACATGAATTTAAAGAAAATAGGGGTGATCGTCTATTCCTATGATTCCTATGACTGTTTCCTTTATTATTTAGTGTTGGAAATAATGACAGGTTCCAATAACTAGTATCACTAATAAAGTTACATGCAAAAGAAAGTAAGAAGGCACATCTTCAGTTCTTTCTGCACAAACACTGCTCAAAAAAGTAGTAGAGAAATTGACACATATTTTAACCAGATTGTTTTCAAATATTATATAGTATCTATAAAATGATGTTCAAAAAGTATTTTCTTACATGTTCCAGTATCAGTTTTTATCGGGGAAGTTAAATACCAGACATAGGTTTTGGATCTCTATAGAGTTCCACATAGTGAAAAGCTGGTCATGAATTTAATGAGAACTGGGGTCACAAATGGTGAATCAGAATAGATGGGTCTTTTTTAATTGCAAGTTTGTTATAAAAGTACAGAAAGGTCAGAAAATAAATCAATCTGAAGTAAACTTTTGAGAACTATTCATTTCTCTTTTTTCTTAAATACTTTTTATTTATTATCTGGAATATGTGTAGCATTGTACAGAAATTTTAAAAGCTTTTCAACATGGTTTATCCCATGTTAGAGTTGGAAAATTTGGGGAGCAGATCTCAGGAAATAAGTTGAGGGACCAGTGTGGAGACACAAGAGTTGGGAAAAAGTGGTCAAGATGAGGGAACTTTTAGTTTCTGGAATACACCTTCTGTCTTCCAAAGGAATAGTCTCTGTTCTCCTTACCTATGAAACCTTGACAAAGGGGGAGAAAATATTTAAGAAGATTAGCCTGTGGTGTTAATACCATAAAACAGAGCACATGAGACCTAAAAAAAAGCAAATATTCAGATACATCAGGGTCTCCTTTCACTCACATGTGACATTCAGATACTGGAGTTCTAATAACGAAACAGTGCCAGAGCAGTTTAAAAAAAAAAAAAAGGTACTCCAACAGTACCAAAGAATGCTAAGGGACAGTGGTCAAAGTGGGGAATAGGTTGCTGTCAGTATGTTCTCACCTGTGCACACAACTCCAAAACCACTCAGCCTCAAGGTCCGACAACAGAGTTTATTTAACAAACAAAAGAATGGGAAAAGGAATAAGTTTTTGAAGCCACTAATGGCCAGATGGCGCCCATGGTGTCCAGAAGTTCCAAAGACCTTTCTGGGCAGATGAGATGGCACTGCAGCAGCCTACAGGAGCAGTCTGAAAGCTGGACCAGTTGTCAGATCAGATAGCAATATCTTCAACAGGTATTTGAGGTGGTTCAAGAAAACCATAGGCTGTTGTCAGCTCTTCAAGACACTGGAGTGACCCTGACAGGGGCAAAAGGGAGTTGCAACAGCTGAGTCTTTGCAAAGGTCTATGAAGGTGTGGAGGTCTAAAAACCTATGAAATCTCCAGAATCTATTAATTCCACAAAGATCTTGTGAATCAGAAGTAAACTGCTCAGTGTGTCTTTCTGCTCTGAAGCTAGGAGCAGAATCCTCCTTCTTGGAAGGTGGTCTGATGAGCGCTTCCTTATTGATGTCCCACTGATGACTTCTTTGCAGGGGGGCTCAACAAATTGTTCTCTCTTGAGAGGCTGGGTATGCAATGACTGGAGCTGACTCTTTCTCTGCCTCTTATCTCCTTCAAGGTCCCCCACCTCATAAACCTGACTGGACTATTTTCAATCCTAAGCATCTAACTAGACTGTCTAGCACCAACCAGCTTGTTTTCCATTTTCAACCCCAAAATTAACTAATGACGTGAGCTTACACCTGATTGGTCCATTTTAGAATCATAGAACCAGATATAAAAGGAAGAAAAGCTGGTCAGGGTAGGTTGGTTGGCTCCTGGGAGCCATGGCTGGACCTGGCCTCATTGGGCTAAGGGGGACAGGGTGGGGAGGGTGAGGATGTGCATAGGGAATAAGCCTCAGCCATCTTATCTCAAGGCTTCTGAGGGCCATAGAGATCCCATAATAATATTACTCCATCAACTCAGAGACAAGTGAGATATCTGGTTGGAAGAGAAGAGATGTGGGCATGAGAAACATGAAACCTGCCTCCACCACTAACTAGCTGGTGACTTGAACAAACCACTTCACATTTCTGGGCTTATATTTTCATTGCATGTATAAAGAAATTGGATAATAGCCTATTCATAAGAAATCTAACTACTAGGAGTTGTAGTTAGGTGATGAATAAAGAAATTAAAGAAAAATCACCTGTTTTGGTTCCTAAAATTACATGTTCCTAGGATCTAGGCTAAGGATACTCAAATTTTATGTCCCTCCTCCCATGCACATGCACGTACACTTGAAAAGTAACCTACACCTATTTCTTATTAATCTGAATTACACTATCTGTAACTGAAAGGTGAATTTTCCATTTTTTTTAGATTTTTCTTATCTAGACACATAAATTTCACAGAATAAAACCACATTCAAAGATTGACAAAAAATACACATTCTCTAATAAATTTCCTTTAGTGAATTCTGAGAAACCCAATCATTTCTTTTTTTTTTCAACCAAACTGCAGAACTATCTAAGACACACAATTTTCAGAAAAGCTGACAGTACAATAAATGCCTGACAAAGTGTTTCAAACAATGAAGATGGAAATGGTAGGAAGAGAAATGCAAATCTTTATAAAGAATAAAATCCAAATTTATAGGAATTAACATTAAGGTAATAAATTTGTTACACCTTTTATCCAAAGTTTATTCAGAACTTACTATCATTTTATCTTTACATTTCTTTTGCTTTTCATACCACACATTAGGTTTATCTCCTCTGCATTTCCAATGCCTATTTATTAATTCACATTATTTCCTGTATCCACAAAATTATTTACTGATTCTCCCCTTCTTTCCCACATTCAGATTCTGTTCAGTCTTTCAAGGGACCCTGCTTGTACTGAGGGTCAACATATCCTTAGTTTCTTTCAAGCCAGTACTGCATCTTAGTTCTATTGTACTGAACATCTACTGTTCAGTATAAACATTAATGGCTGTCCCTTTGCTTTCTAGTTTAGATAATAAATTTCCATAGTCACTGTGTCAATTATCAAGTTAATAACTTCTCGGTTCCAAATACATTCTTCTTTGTTTTTTCCTTGATTTCACATATATACACACATACATATATGTGTGTGTATATATATATATATATATATATATACATATCACATCATTGTCTACCCCGAAGATCTCCCACCACCCTGTCACGCGAGAACCATCTTTATCTCTTGTGGCCTCCCCCTCCTCTTCTCCTACTCTATGCCTCAATTCCATTGGCAGTTTTATATTTTTCTGTTCTGTTTGTTTGTCTTCCCTATAGCCCTCATGTATGTGAGACTATCCCATATTTCATTTTCTTTCTGGTTTATTTCCACTGGAATGATTCCTTCTAGTTCTAACCACATTGCTGCAAATGAAATAAGTTTGTCTTCTTTGATTGATGAATAATATTGATTGTGCAGATATACCACATAGTTTTCAGCCATTGTTCAGTTTTAGGGCATTTGGGTTGTTTCCATATCCTGGCAATTGTGAATAGTACTGTATAAACATCCGGGGTGCTTGTTTTTTATTTTGTTTTGTTTTTTTGATTAGTGTTTTGGTGTCCTTTGGGTAGATTCCCAGGAGTGGGATTTCTGGGTCAAATGGTAGTTCCACTTCCAGTTGTTTGAGGATCCTCTACACAGCATTCCATCATGGTTAGACCAGTTTGCACTCCCACCAGCAGTTTGAGTGTTCTTTTTTCTGCACATCTATGCCATCACTTGAATGGGAGAAAACTTTTGACCTCCATACTACATAAAGAACTCACAAATTAACAAAAACAAAAACCCAGTCCAAAAAATGGGGAAAAGAACTAAAAAGATACTTCTCCAGAGAATACAAATGGCCAACAGGCACATGAGAAAATGTTCAACATCACTAATAATAGGGAAATTCAAATCAAAACCACACTGAGATACACCAGTAAGAATTGCCCACATCAAAAATAACAGGCAAATACATTTTTCTTGGCTCTACCTGTGGCTTTGAAAATTTCGCCCTTGCCAGCTGCCACACTAGATCTTGTCGGTAGAGGGCACTAGAGAGGGGGAAATCTCTCTTCCTGGTGCTGGTTCTTTCCATCTTTCTCCTACCACACAGTAATCAGCAGGTGGTTTTTTGGTCAGTGCTGTGCTGATACCTCAAAATATACATTCTCCAACCAAGTAGATGGTCTCTCCTCAGATCACCTGTCACGTAAGACACTGTTTCCTGATCACCAACACTTCAGAAACATCTCTGCCATCCAGCAAGCAAAAGACAGTTTCTATGTCTTCCAAAGATGGATAAGATTAAGGCAGACAAATACCTAGCTGCCCTAATTTGGAAAGATTTACATTAAAGTTGATAAAAGTAAATTTTTTAAAGTAAATTAAGCTATCACTTTATAACAAAACAATATCCTCTGCATCAAGTAAATATATGACTTTTTAAAGAATAAATGTTCTTAATAATATAAAGCCTAGAAATCAAAATCAAAACTATTTGAGGAACAACTCCAGGTACTCTAGTCTAAATTTTAGCTTGACTTATAAATTGACAAACTTATCATAGATTTGAGAACCTACCACACATCTACCACCCTAACTAAAGCACAAAATATTTTAAATTCTATATATCAACCAATTATGTGATGGATATATATGCACTAACAGAAGAACTAAGACTATCAAGTACAAAGGTCAATAAAAATGTGAAATGTGATAATATGTTCATACCCATAGACACCAACTCATAGACATATTTTATATCTTTTTTAAACATTTATATCTATATGAAATTTGTACCCTACATGTTAGCAGAAGTTTATAATCAGGTATAATAATGATAGAAGATTGATTATATTGGATAAGTCACATATATGTCTCCCTTATTTATAAAGTGAGACTACTAAACTCTTTCGTATACACAAAATATGAATGAAATGTGTAAAAAATACATAGAACCCTCAATTCTTGTCTCATCAAGGGAATTGAGTACTTAATCAAGTACTTCAGTCTTCTATAGTTTGTCGATTTCTAAGAAATCCTGAAACAAAATAGAAAAATACAGTTTAATACCTAACCAATGCTAAATACAATTCAATTCTGTGAAGATCCATGTGGCACCACAGGAATTGCATTGTTCACCATCATTGCTCTGACTAAAACTAAAGCTATAGCAATGGGAAGATGCAGAAATTCACATCCTTTGAGAGCATAGTATATCCAGAAACAAAGTTTCACTTTGTTGTTTATTAAGAGGGGGACCATTCCCCAGACCACTCTGACTTTCTAGAACAGTTTCAGTTTGTGCTGTTGAATTGACATAATTCTACTGCCATTCCTTTTCAATCACAGAACTATGCCCATAAACAATAAATGACATGGTCACCATTATTATGTCTGACCTTGCAGGTACATTTAAGATTTCAGAACCTTGGTTTTCCTCAGTTACAGATCAGAGGGTCAAACTGAGATAATATACAAAGATGGCCTTTGCCAACTCTTAAGCATCAAAATATCATCAGGACTATTGGAAACTTTATATCAATAGAGGATCAAATAATGAGGTGTGTTGGCTTAAGAAAACATTGTGCTTTTTATTTCATTCCTTCCACAAATTTATTCACTGAGTTATTACATAAATTAGGAGGTAGAGATGAAATGGAGGTAGAGAGGAAAAAGAAACAAGGGCCCTTATTTACCATAGATTTTACAGAAGTACCTCTGAAAATTAATCCTGCTAGAAAAGTCCAAATGAAGGGCAATTCTTTTTTCCATTTAATTAGGGTAGAGATAGCTAAAATTCAGAAAAGTGAGGTTCTCAGATCACTCTGTAATCAGTTCATTTCAGATGAAGGCTAAAACTTAACAATCCTAGTTCACATCCACGTCTCTACAGTTCATTATTTTGGTTCTAAAGGATTAATGAAAAATGTTATAGTGTCCTTGATCTTACCTCAAGAGATCTCCAAGTTTATCCTGGCCTCTAGGCAGGATTGCCCTTAAAGGCAAAACAAAAATAAGGCTAATCCTTGCAATTGTGAACAAAGTTGATCAGTCATATTTATCCTGGCTCCACAAACCAATCTTCAGAATGTTATCTTCAAACTTAATGACCATATCTTCACAAGTTTATGAGTATACATCGTCCTACCAACATTAAAATAGTCCAGTATTCTTAGGGGAAAAAATGGAGAACTTTTAAGGGAATTTAAAGTTAGGCAGGCAGGAAGGCTTCCATAATCAGATGTCCAAACAAGTCAAAGCTGATCAGAAATTTGGCAATGAATCTACAAAGATAAGTTTTCAGTGTGAAAATACATATTAGTGCTTTTTCTGCTATATGATTTGACTATCAAGAGAGCTCCTTTTGATATGAATATATTATTACAACATGTGGAAATAAGATTATCAATCACTAATAATAAATGCACCCAAATAAACGTGTCTTCCATTTCAAAAGACCAGCATCAGAGTCTAATTAACTGTGTCTTCCACACTCTTGTAGGTTGCAAAGTCATATTTTAATCAGAATCATTCTATCAGAATAAGAAAACATTCTAACAAATCTGAGCGAAATGCATGCTTGAAATGCAGCTGTAACAGTCATTCAGAAGGCTCCAAGTGCCCTCTTTTGGCCTTCAGAGAGAATTACAATCTCTTCTATTGTCGAAAAAGCCCTTTGGAAAAAATGCGTTTACAACAAAGTCTTTATAAGAGAAAATCACAAGGATGACTAGACAAATGGAAGTTGCCTCTAGTCAAAACACTTCTCCTTTCAGAAAGTCTCTTCTACTGAGTTTCATTACACATCCCTCTCAACCCTGGTTAGCAAACAGCACTCATTCTTAACCTTCTCAAGTCCAACACTGAATTTTGATAGTATTCATCTAGAAACACACGGTTCCCTGTCTCAGAAGCTGCCTTTCAGAAGAGGTTGCAGTTAACAATATTTGTTCTCTTCCTCCTTCTTCATTTAGCAATTATTTATTGTCTCCTATACTAGAGTTGGCTACTTACAAACAGCTTATCAATTCCTTGAGGTCGTGGTTATATATTGTTGATCTTTACGCCTCCAAGAACTAACACAGTGCCTGGCATGTAGCTGGAGCTCCCGTAATACCTGAAAGGATCATGGAATATGAATGAACTCATTTGGAGAAAATCCTTAGTCATAGTGTTAGAAAATGAATTCCTTCCTTTGATCTATTTCTTTGTAATTCCTGGCAAACTGTTCAATAATACTCCTTATAGGACTTTTGGGATGTGGCCACAGCAATAAAGGCCTGATGGTAGTAAGTGGTGTAAGCTTTTCAAAGGCAAGAAGAGAAATTCATAGTTTTATGCTCCTCTTACTAGTTATCTGCCTCTTTTAAAATCTACAGAAAATGCCATCTGAGGTTAGTTGTAACCATCAGATGTCTACCTTGGGAAAGAACTATATAAATTGTTATATAGTAATACAAAATAACACCATTTCATTCAACATCATTTTGTTATAACTGCAGTGAGTAAAACACATTTCAGTCAATGTTAATACAAAATGACATTATTCAAGAACCTGGTATTTTTATATACTGTTTCCAGGTTTCCAAGAACTTATCATTGATTATTAAGTAAGGACTTGCTGTATTCAGGTAATAAATTCAAACCTGCTAGGTCAACATGAAGCCTTATACTATCATTTGAAATGACCCTTTATTTGAGAGCTATCCTTGAACAGTCTTAAGATATCTGGAGTGATAACCCAAGCTAAGTAATTTCTCAGGCAATGTGTACATCAGCGTCACCATTCTGATTAGTGCTACTGCTGAGTATGGTGAATGGGTTATGGAGATGCTTACTTGATAACTTGTAGTGAATTTTTTAATGTGACATACACCTTAGCTGAATGTATTTTATCACTCCTTTACTGTGACTTTCTGACACGCCAAAGGACAAAATTGCCTACAAAATTGCCATGTACAGTCTAATATCACACAGCATAAAACAAAGTTCAAAAAGACCACTTATATGAGCAAATCAAGTTTTAGCAGCAGTGCACTTAAAAGGAATTTGAATGCATATGAACATACTTTGATCAAATAGGACCACTCTTTGTAAATCAACATTTACAAAGCACCTGCTTGATTTAAGGAGTTCATTGGCAGCTCCTTGACAAGAAAGGCAATTGATGGCGTCACAGATCATGGTCCTCAACAGGAAGACCAGCCCACTTAACTTTCTACTTGACTGGTCAACATTTATAAAAGTAGTTAAAACATAAGCCCAACTAGGGAAATGCATTATAAGCAGAATAAACTTGATTATAGCAAGATAGCAATAGACGGCATGCTCAAGTCTATTCAGCCCTGGCATTTAAAAACTACATGAAAAATTAGTTTTTTGAATGATATTTGTTGGAAGGGATATACTGCAGACATAAATCATTTCTGTCTTTCTCTAGTTCAAGGAAGTTTTATAAGTAGATAATAAGAGAAACACTGTTTTCAATTGAGAGTTGTAATGAAGAATGAAAAGGATCAGTGGATAAAAAGATAGAATAACATACAACAAATATCTTTCCAAAAATAAGCAATATACTTGAAAATTTTTAAAACACTTCAAATTTTATTTTTAATAATGTTTAATAATATTTGAGGAACTGATGACTAAATACTAATATACAATAATAATACAATCTAAAGAGATAAAAGTAATTAATGAACAATATAAAATTTTAATAATACCATTATATAAGAACCAGAGACTTTTATTAAAGAAAGAGAAAAAAGCAGAATACTAGCCCTCAAGGTAACAGGAAAAATTCCATTTTTAAGTCTTAGTTCTAAAGAAAATCATTTTAAAAACTACTACATAAAGCAGATGAAACACTGACATCTGGTATAAATATTTACCTGTATGTAAAAATGTTTATATCTGAACATACATATTTACAGCCACAAAACTTAGTTACTCAGGGAAGTATTCAAATTAAGACAAATCATCAAATCTCTTTTGCAGAAACTAAGTTTATTAGCATTTCCCCTAAACATACACTCAGCAAAGAAAACAAGATTTTAAAACAATTGCTCCAGGTTTATAAATTTTCTCTCTAAACTGAAGCATTCTGTATTTGATCATTATCTGTAACCACTTAGTTAAGCAAAAAATGAGATTCTATGAAAACTATGTTCAATCCTTTGCCTTGACTATATCGACAATATTGCCGCTATGTACATTGGCTACATTGATGCTATACTACCTACTATTTCATGAAAATAGGCAAGGCAAAAGAAGTTGTCTTACCTTATGTTGAGGGTAGATTTCCTTTTTTTACCTTTCCCTCCACCTTTCCTTCCCTTTCCCTCATCCCCTCTCAATTTAATTCAAACATTATCTAATCCCCAGTGTCCATAATCTTTTTATCCATGGACTTGTTGACAATCTGGTAAGATATGTGGATCCTTTCTGAGATAAAAATGTTTTTACAAATAAAATACAGAGAATAACAAACCAATAATTTTTAAATATATAAAGACAATTTAAGTTGAAAATTATAATCTCTCTTTCCTTAACTTTTTAAACATCAGTATCTAGTGATAGACTAAATAGCATAATTTTAAAATAATAATGAGCGTGACATTTTGGAATTTCTATAGAAACTATAAAATTCTATAAAAATTTCTTTGGTATATACTAGTGAGAAATGAATAGATATTGAGTAAAATAATATGGTTTAATGTTTGCCTACTTTCAGAATAAATACTTTCATAAAATATTAATTTAAAAACATTCAATTTTTCTACCTACATTCTCATGGACTCCCATATCTTAAAAAATCTCCCAAAGTAAGTTAATAGTAAATACACACAGGTTTTTTAATGATCTGATCTAGGTAAGCCAATAGTAATGTATATTCCTTGGTTAAAGAATAGATAAAATGTATCTATTCCCTCCTGTGTTGTGGCTAAAATTTACACAATCTTTACAGTGTTGAACTTAACACAGAAAAAGCAGTGCTTACTGGCAAGCATTTTTAAAATATTAACAGAATTGTCAAGGGCAATTAGAAAAGCACTGACTTGTTTCCAGAATTGATGATACAGGAGGAAGATATTATAGAATTCAATGACAGATGTGAAAAAGAAAAAGCAATCTATTGTATCTGGATATTTTGAGAGTAGAGACATAAATTCAATGGTGATAATGAAGTAGTCTAAAGAGTTCATACATAAAATGTTTCACTAATCGTTCTTCCAAATATTGTTCTAAGGCTGCAGATCAGGGATTTACCAGCATGCACCACAGAGCTACATACAGCGTTTGAAAAAAAAACTGGAATAGATAAAGGTTAGATAAAAGAGGGAGAGTACAGTTCAAGAAGTTTAGCTTAAGAAGAGAATGGGAAGAAATAAATGTAATAAGGAGAGTTCTGGTATGGTGTGGAATGAAATGGGTAAAGGATGAGATTCAAAAAAGATTTAAAAATTGAAAATAATGTTGAGATTTCCCTTTTCCTACACATCAGTTTCTACTTTCCACAGGTTTGATTCTTCTGTGGCAAATAGGATCATGACTAGAATTTAATAGGTACTTAATAAATGCTTAGATGTTATGAATGAGATTTCACCAACATGAACTATATCCAATAATTTTGCAGCTTCCATAGAGCAATGTTGCATCTGACCAGTAGAAATACCCCAGATGAAGACATAAATGTTTCCTCATTAGATATGAGCTCCAGGTGTGATGTGTTATCATCCATGTACACCTTTGCTGGGTATTGATAATGACAAAATTAAAGTTAAGAAAAATTTTGCTTAATACCCACAGAACCTAAAAGGTATCATGGACTGCCTAGCACCCAGTATTTTGGCTTGACCAAGTGTGTTTGTGTGTGTGTGTGTATCTGTGTGTGTGTGTGTGTGTGTGTGTAAAGACAACAATTCTGGACTGAAAGGCCATTAATCTCAACACATTAAATTCAGCTCTCAGAAACTCTGAGTCTGAGTTGTGCTTATTTTAGTAGCTATATATTAAAAATAAATTAAAAAATAAACAAGATGATAAATGACGAGGAACTGGGACAGTGCTATCCTTAAAGGTAAATGATATTAGATACAACCTATTTTTAAAAAAGTTGAGGAAGGCAGAAGAAATAATGTAGGGGTAGGAATTGGGAGAGATGAGTAGATATGAGGAGAGACAGATATATGTCTTCCTGCTACCTTCCATCATTACGTTCTTCTAGTTCTTCAGACTAAAGTTTTGATATCATTCCTACCTCTCCTTTCTCTCAATTTCTCACCTAATATAGTAGTCTGTCAGCAAATCACAATGGTTCTATCTTTGAAATACATCCAGAATCTGACCATCTCACTATCTACTGTCATTTCATGTCTAGATCATTACAATATGATCTCCACCTCTGCCTTTGCAATCTATGCTCAGCATAGTAATCCTATTAAATGCTGTGATATTACATTACTTCTCCACACACAACCCTCCACTAATTACCTACTAACCTCAATCTAACAACCTAACCTCAACCTTACTATGACCTACAAAACTCACAGAATCACCCCCTCACTCACCATTATCTTTTTATCTTCATATCCTACAATAATTCTGAATCCATACCAATGTGAGGGGAGTTTCTCCATACCACCAGTTGAATACCCTACAATTCAACTAAATTCTGACATTAGTTACCTGGAGGTAGCACAAGATTCCACAGGCTAAGGAAGGGTTCAGTTACACGAGATTGATTTCCAACAACATCCCTTCTTGGAGCCTGTTCTCTGATTGACTGCCTATAGATTGAGGCTCCAATAACCCCTCCCTTGGATTCAATTAATTTACCAGAGTAGCTCACAGAGAAACATTTTACTTATTAGATTACTATAAGTAATAAAAAGGATACTATTCAATAACAATTGTATAGAAAAAATGCATATGGCAACATTTAAAAGGACACAGAGCTGGCCGGGCACAGTGGCTCGTGCTTGTAAGCTTCAGCCCATGAAGTGGCCGGGGCTAGGGATCGCGGTTCAAGCCCTGCCTGGGGCCCGTAGCGAGACCTAGTTCCAAAAAAATAGCTGGACGTGGTGGCGCGCGCCTGTAATCTCAGTTACCTGGGAAGCTGAGGCTGGGGATTGCTTGAGTCTATGGTACCCCGGGCAATGAGAGCCTGCGGTTCCACAGGCAAAAATAGGAAAAAACCTAGTCTCAAAAAAAAAAGGACACAGAGCATCTCTGAACTCTATTAAGCTTGCCACTCTCTCCCAAATTTCCACATTTTCAGCAACTAGGAAGTTGTCCAAAATCCATACTTTTGAGGTATTATAGAACCACATTACAAAGCACAACATATTAAATCATAGTCACTGGCACTTGATTCAACCCCAAGCCCTTTCCTGTCCCCAGACA